>WMED01003618.1:0-21890 GCA_019650415.1 Pipa parva
CTGGATTGTACAGCGCTGCATAACCTTGTGGCACTTTATAAATAAAAATATACATACATAATAAAGCCAATAGAAAAGAACCTTTAATAGGGGCAGATAAATTGGCTGTACATGATATTACATGGAGTAAAGGTAGGGTTTGATAAGAATCAATTTAACTAGAAATTAGTATGTAACATGTTTAATGCACTTTTAGGGAGATGTTTATAAACTGGAAAAGTTTTTCAACTATTTAATGCTATTTAAATGGCAGTAATTTGATCAATATCACCATTTTTCACCAATTTATAAAGCTGTTCAGTCACATTTTTTTTTTCTACCAAAAGTGTGCACCTAATTTACGCTGATGAAAACCCATTATTCCCTATAGAATTGGTTCTGTCATCGAGTCGGAAAAGATTTCCTGTCGACAAAAGGATATTGATATCCATCTGTAATGGGGATCCTCACTGAACAACGCTGCAAACTGTGCCGCTTGTAAATGATCAATAATTTGCTATATTGATCTTTACTGACACTGTTGATTTTTTTTTTTTCAGTACTTTACAAATTACAGAAATTAAAAAGTCCAGCTTAATGTATAATAATGTCAAAAATAACAGAAACAGATCAAAACAGATTTGAAAATAAATAATCTTTATAAACATCCCCCACTTTATATGCTGCATATTTATATCCCTAAACTAATTTGTTCATTAAAATAAAAAAGTGCTTCCTTTGCTTTAATATTCATATATTTGTAGTAGTTATTGCTGGCAAATACTGGGTTAATTATTACCATACCCAGAAGCCCGATGCCCTTGTAGAAATGACGATTTGCAGCAACAAATCCAGCCTGCTTCTCATCCCGCCCTGTTAGTGAAAGGGTTAAACAAGCTTATTTCCTCTGTGCATCCGGTATTAACAGCCAATTCCTTTTCTCATTACAGTACAGAGAAACATGCCTTGTGCTAAGGAGATCAACAAGACCTTAACCGCCTGCATGTGTACATAATTTTTATCCAATTCTTATGGTATGCATACAGTAGTTGGATAGGAGTTGGTATGCTGAACAGATTGTTTTTCATGCTTCTTTAACACCTGAGGGGGCACATTTACAGAAGTTGAATAGGCGTTTCGACTAGTAAATGCAGGAGAAACAGCCTATTTTTTTAGCAATATCGCTGTTTTCTCCCCTTTTACTAAGCTGTTCAAAAACAATTTTATCTCCCAAAAGAATTCTCCGCCCTCAGGCTGGCGTAAACCTATTATCCCCTATGGAGATGGTCCTGTCATTTAGACTAAGCCCAAAATATTTCCCCATTGAAAAGAAACACTGATATCGATCTGTAATGGAAGAAACCCTCATAGAAAATCATTGTAAAGTTTCCCCCTTTTAATGATTTATTTCAGTGGGGAAACATTTTTATCCATCCTATGGAAATCAAAAAAGTACCGGGAAATGGAAACTGACAGCGATATGGGGTGAAACCAATCAATATGGTCAAATAGGTCTTAGTTAATATGCCCCTAGGGCTCGCTATAAGGACGAGATTACCCACAATCCTCAGTTATACCATAAATGCATATATACTGTATATATTGCTTTTGCTGCTTGTTCCAAAAACGTATTTTTATAATAAAAAACAATACAGTAGTCTGTTTATTTTTAAGGGTAGGCGATCCAAACCGTCCCTTAATATGAAATATACATGTAAATATTATAACAGACCAGCAGATAACAGCATCAAGCAAAATTTATTTTGGCTTAAATCAACTGAGAGGTGTCTCTGGTAGTACACATTAGATTGGCATTATTCTTATGCAACACTTGTAAAATTTGATCTTGAATTCCTGTTTTTTTTCAGGTTATATTCATCTATTATAATTAGGATTCCTGGGGACCTTCTTAAATATATGTAGCGCTATTTTGACTACCAATGTACTTTTCTCTCAGGGGGTGAGCTCCCACTAATACATATGGGGACAGCAATTAAATAATAATAATAATGCTAGACAGCAGGAATTCTTGTGAACACAAAATGAAAGTGTAAGGAATACTCACCGCGTTCCGTTCCAGCGCCGGGCTCTCTCTTCCTATGCGCGCACGCCGTGCACAGCTGGCGCTTTGAACATGCGCGCAGGGGGCGCGCCCGCCTTGACATCACGGGGGCGTGCGCCGGGCATCCACAGAGGCAGGAGCGCGCCTGTCTCTCTGCCTATATAAGGCAGACGCGCTCCAGCCTTGGTGCCCGATTAATAATCCACTGTTGCTTCTAAAGATAGTGTGTTGGGCTAAAGTGCTTTTTATTAAAGCTTCTGTTTGTTTCTGCTAGAGTCCTGTACCTGCTAGAGTCCTGTACCTGCTAGAATCCTGTACCTGCTAGAGTCCTGTACTGGAGTTCTGTTTGTCCAGTGTCTGTCCACGGTTCGTCTATACCACCACTGTCCAGCTGGCTTAGGGGCCGTGACCTGGGTACTCTCGGCAGCAGAGTCCAGTACCTCCTTGCGGGGGTTAAAGGTGAAGACCGAAGGGTACCATAGACTCTGCGCCCTAAGTCAGCTAGCGCCAACGACAGTGTGGTATACGCCAGCATCCTCCTACTCCCTTTACATCTTTGTACAGAGGCATTACAGTAAGCAGTTTATTGATAACAGATCAATATTAATAGAATAACAGTGAAACTGGATTAATTTTATACAGGTACTTACAAATTGTACAGTTCAAGCAGTGTAACTTTATACAGGCGCTTACACATTACACATAGTGTCAGGTAGTGTAACTGTCACAGCAGAGCACTGGTTATTGCAGTCACTAGTCAGGTATTCTCTGGAAGGAATAGTTTGCAGCATTTTCAGAAGAAGCCTAGCCCTATGACTGTCACTTATACCCTGACTGAGATGCCTTGTAAAATAACACCCCTGGGAGTACTAAACCCCCTCTCTCCTGGATGGAGCTCAATACTGCCCAGATAGATATCCTACCACTCGCTCTCACTTGCCTAGAGTGAGCTATGAAAGAGCTTCTGTCTCTAGCTAGACTAATCCAGTCTCTTCTCTTCCCTCCCTAGAAGAGGAACCGACTTCCTACTGCATTGCACTCTGGGAGCAATCTCTCTTCCTGAAAATACTATGCATAATATTGAAACACTATATTACTAGTGACATCTACTGGCTGGAGTGAGCAGCTGCAAGCTTTGCTATTAAACAGACTGCAGACATTTCTAATGTCTTATAATTCCCTACATATATGTTATCTAATGCTATATAAAACTCAATGGGAGTAGGAGGGGAGTTGTTTACATAACAGATTAATCATGGCTGCAGCTATGCTAGAGGAAAATGAAGCAACACTAATCAGGAATTTACATATAAAGGTCATGTTTAACAAATATAATATAGGGATAGCTGTCATTCCATCAAAATACAAAAAGTAGGCATTTCAACTTTTAATAGATATCTCACTTAGGGGTCATTTACTAAAGTCTTTAGGTTTTTTGACTAGTAAAAGCAGGACACATAAACTGTTTTAATCAGTTTTTTTTTTCCTATTTAATAAGCTGTTCAAAGACAATTTTATCGACCAAAAGAATTTGCCTGCCTCAGACTCTCTTAAACTCATTATTCCCTATGGAGCTGGTCCTGTCACTTAGCCAGAGTCAAAAATGATTGGAAATAGGATATTGATCTGTAATGGAAGGGACCCTCATAGAAAACCACTGCAAAGTGTGCCCCTGTCAACAGATCGATATTTATCAGTAACGATTTATTTTGATGGGGAAACATTTTTATCCATCCGTTATAATCAAAAAGCACAGGAAAATGAAAATTGACAGCGAAATGGAATAAAACGAATTGATGTTGTCGAAATCAGTTCAAATGAAACTTCTTTATCTCCAGTTTTAAAATACATCTTGAGTTAACATTTTTAAACATAAGAAAAAAGGAATAAATCTTATTGCAAATCAAATGTGATTTCTTTTATATTTTTGCCATTCGAGACAGATACAAATGTCATTTACCTGGGCATGGTGGTCTCTTGCAAGTTTTACTGGGAGATTAAGTAACTGAATTCTGAGTACATGACCACCCAAACACTGCTATTTGTTTATTCACTGGATGATCTACAACATATGGGCATCGTTATGCCTGCCTATTGTAAAAAAGCAAACGTTTTAATACATGCTATAAAAGCAGTATTGGTAAAAAATAGGATGCGTTATTTAAAACATCAGCTTCTCCTGACATCCTAGTTTACCATTACATTTAAAAACAGAGCGAGATGCTACATTATTAACCACTGGGGTGATATCTTGACTTTTAAATGCCAACTGTTGTTCAAAATAATAAATAAATATATATTAAAATGAAAAACAAACAAATCCAAATTCTTTTATTAAAACATGTTCTGGAAGGTGGTAAAAGATGTATCTACACCAGGGGTCAGCAAAGTACAGCTTGCGAGCCACATGCAACTCTTCAGCTTCCTTGTTGTGGCTTGGAGCACGTCTCCCTAGCTCCACCCATGACCTCTGAGGCATCTTCTCATTGGATGTCAGCAGGTCATGTGATAGGGAGCATGCGCTCCTACCCCTTTGCAGCTCAATAAAATATCTGCCGCTGGAGGAGGGAGCGAAATGGCTCCTTCCTCTTCTAAATTTGCCAATCCCTGATCTACACCATCCTACTAGTATTATTTATTAGCATTTTCCCTTCAGATGTACAAATGCATATGTCTGCAGATGACTTATGCATTTTCCTTTGTAGAATTACTGGGTATGGCATTTGTTGGAAGCAACAATGCTTCGCTGCACAAATGGTGGCTGCACAAACAGGGATCTGCAACTGCTTATAATCCACTGTTGCGGGGAATTCACCATTGTGCGAAGTGAGCTTCGAATCCTTTGGCACACTTCACACAGACTGTTATGCGCTCGCTGATGTCCTGCATGCGGACATTAGCGAACGCTTTAAAGGGATTCCAGATTCGGCGGCACCAAAAGAGTCGTCTCGCCGAGACTTGGAATCCCTTTAAAGTGCTCGCTGATATCCACGTGCAGGACATCAGCGAGCGCATATCAGTCTGTGCAAACTGAGCCAAAGGATTTGGAGCTCACTTCGCACAATGGTGAATTCCCCCCTTATTCATCAAAGTGAGAATTTAACTGTCAAAGTGAATTATCATCATTTTGGGTCGCTATGCTCTGATATTGATATGCTCTGTGAGCCAAAGGATTCGGAGCTCACTTCTCACAATGGTGAATTCCCCCCTAGTCTCTACTGTAAAACATACACCTGTCTCTGTGTATATATAAGGCAATGTATGTAGCAAGAAATAATGTTAGGTCTTGTTATGTTTTCATTGTAAAACATGAAGCTTTCTTTAAATTAGGGGATGCATGTAGATGAACCTGCTCTCTTACCACCCCACCTACCACTGGTGCACAATCCTTACAACACATGGAGAAGGACTTTGTTAAGTAAACTTTATGATATAATGTTTTCTCATTTATAAGTAGCGCTATTGTAATTTGTACATAATGCTTGTTTATATATCTTTTTTCCTTTTATCCCTTTAGTTCCTTTTAATTTAAAACAAAAGGCCACAAATGATAATTGCTATTTTTTTTTTTACACAAACCAACCATTACTTAAAAAAAAAAAATAGAAAGGAAAATGGCATTTGGTAATGTTTTTTATACAAATGTGTAATTGGTTTTCTGATGCCTGGATTTTAGGCAGGCATTCATTTTACTTCATAAAATGGATCTTTACACTTCTTTATACATAAGTTGTGCTTGGTCTTAAACACTGACCTTCAAAAAATGAAAAGAAAAACACACACAAGCTATTGGGCAAAAAATGGGTGAAAATGAACAATTCTCAAACAGTCTTTAGTTTGTTGTACATCTTGCCCTTTTTGGGTGTCCCGCTCTCCATAGTTCAGCAGTCCATTTCCACGTATAAGAAGAAAAAGCAAGTAGACTACTGGAACACCAATATTACGGGGAAAACGCATTTAAATCCTTTATTGAGGTGAGCAAATAGTAAACGTTTTGGGGGCAAGCCTCCCTTCCTCAGGGCTCACCTCAATAAAGGATCAAAAACTGTCTCCCTGCGAGATTGGTGTGTCTGCCATCCATTTGTTTTTGCATCCATTTCTTACATTAACACAATTTGATATATTTCCCCATAATTCTCTCTGAGGATAGGGTCACCATCTATTGTCCCTTTGGAGCTGTCCTTTACTACATTCATTTGGAGTCACACTACCTGCTACCTATCCCTTGATGGAAACAATTCACCTGTACACATTGGTTTCTTCAACTTCTTTTTCTTCTTGAGAGAATCATAAGTCTCTATAATTACCACCTGGGGAATGGATTCCTTCTAGGGGGACTTCAGTCTCCAACAGACAACCCCTTGTTCAAGCCCAGCTAGGGCTGAAAAAAAAAACACCATTGTTCCAAAACCTTAGTCATATGACCTAGCACAATAAATTTAATGCAAACCAATGTTGAGATCGTACATAAAACACCCACTAGATGGCAAAAGAGAACCAGTATTAAACCATAGATTTCATATTAATTGGGGTGAGTGGTACTATAATATTTTTAATAATTATAGAGACCTATATCCTCTACACTTATACTATGAACTATTGGGCTAGTAATGGGGTTGTATTTAGCAGTAACTAGAATATTGCAAGATAAATCCATCACAACCAAGAAAGGCTTCGTTACTGTTTCTCTGATCTACTTGCCCTTTTTAATCCACTTTCTGACAAAAGCATAGAGCTGAATGTTCAAAGTAGTCTGTTCTGTATCTGTGTCTGAGCATTGTACACTCTCACAGGTCCAGAAGCTCTGCATAGATACCTGTGATGTAACATACAAGCTCTGTGATGAACTCTGTAGATTAATACATAAATTCCAAATTACATGTGGCATGCATACAAGAACAGTTGTAGCCTTTTATCTTTGCGTTTCTGTGATCGTTATAATTTTTGACACTCTTTTCCTGATACAAAAATATGCTTGAAACCTATTGTTCAGTCTGATATAAAATGTAAAACTAGTTAGAACCCATTCTATTATTTTCCTTATCTGTTTCGCTCTATATTGTTGGAGTAGTATTATCTGTTCTGTAAATTAAACCCATGAGCTATCTCTGCTGTTTCATACACAGTATTGCAGTCTCTCTCACCTCTCTCCACTCCAGCCTATTTTATTTCTCTAACAAGCTTTTAAAGTGAACCTGCTCCTGCTTACAATAAATATGACGGGATCTTGTGCCTTTGTTTTCCTGAATGTCTATAGCAACTCTTACATCTTTCATATTGCCCACCCAGATTATATTCTTCCACCCTGAATGTATTTTTTTTCTTCCATCTTTAGAAATATATTGGGTGATGTTGAATTTGTTAATAGAAACAGTTCCTTGCTTGTATTGTTGTATTATTTTATTAATAAAACGGCTAAAGAAGATAAAGCAGCAGAGAAATTAAAGTCTTCATCCTCTAGCATCAATTGGCAGGCTTAATCAAAAAAACAGATTTAGTTACATTAAATAAACACTTCTTAACCCCTTTGGCCATAGATACTGTTATGGTACATTACTGCATAACTGATAAAAATGCACATTGGAGTTATGATCCTATAAGGTTGTTTCTATCCTAGCACTTTTGCCTCCTTAAACCGGTCAAATTTGGGGTTGCATTTGTTCACGGGTCATTTTGTTGACATAGACCTCATTTTGTAATCAGCAAATAAATCCATTATATTTTGTATGCACAAAAATGTGCGCTTCCTGGACATACAATTAAAGTTAGTATCTACAAAATACACACACACACACACAAAAAAATAGATTAAGACAAAAATAGATTTGTAAATATGCAAATGAAATAGACGAGGGGTATTTATCAACAGGAGCAATCGTTAACAGAGGTCTAGTAATCAATAGCATTCACTAGCACAGAAAAGCTGGCAAGTGGCAACTGTATTGCAGTTATATTGCAAATGAGGATTAATGTCGAGAAATGCAAAATATATTCGTTTGGGAGCTAAAAATCTGGGAGTACTTGTGTAGCTAATAGACATATTTACTAAGACCTATTTCACCATATCGATTGATTTCGCCCCATTTCGCTGTCAGTTTTTATTTCCCTGTACTTTTCGATTCCTCTGATTTACAAAGGATGGATAAAAATGTTTCCCCATCAAAATAAATTGTTAGCGATAAATATCGATCTGTTAAACTTTGCAATGCTTTTCTATGAGGGTTCCTTCCATTACAGATCGATATCGATGTCTCTTTTCAATGGGAAAATATTATGGACTTAGGTGAAATGACAGGACCAACTCCATAGGGAATAATGGGTTTACGCCAGCCTGAGGGTGGAGAATTCTTTTGGGAGATAAAAATGTTTTTTGAACATTTTAGTCTTTGTATTTTTTGTATTTGTTCATTTTTAATATAGCACTACTTTATTACACAGCGCACTACAGAGTAAATAGGAGAAAACAGCGAATACAGGCTGTTTCTCCTGCATTTACTAGTCAACTTTAGCAAATGTGCCCCTCAAATGATAGCGCACATTGACTATCTTTTCTGCAGTAAATTAGGACTGATTTAAATAATTTTTTTCTTACCACTGTACAGGTCATAGGAAAAGCAAATTCAGGCCACTATCACATGCCCAGGAACTGGAAAGGTTTTAAAGCAGGGAAGCAACATTAATAAGGACCTCAGATATGAGGTGAAAGTAAAATAATGAAACCTATTCAGTCTGCCTCTAGGAGAACGAGCGGAAAATTATAAAATAGATTTGGATGGTTTCTTAAAGTGACCCAACAAATAGTTATTTTATTCACTAAAAATACATAATAGTATGTTAATCCAGTCTACTGTCACTAAGGGGGTATTTTCTTTCACTCCAGTTCGGTCCGTATTGATGTTTTTCGCCATTTTTCGCAGCATTAACACCACTTTTTTTATTTCCGCTGCATTTTTTGATTTCCCTTAATTTAAGCAGCAGTTGATATTTATCAATATCAGTATATAGATATATAGATTCCTTAAAACTCCTACAGTTTACAAAGCTGTCAGAGGAGCTCCTTTTCCATCAATATCAATATTGCTGTTTTTCAGACACAGAAAATTTTAGTAAACCATCTCCATAGGGAATAATGGACTTTCGCCACCCTCAATCAGGTAAACACTTTCAAGGAGAAAAAAAGGTCTTAAGGGGCTTATCCTCACTTATCTTAAAGGAACAGTAGAAAATTTGGATTGGAATGGCAGGTATTTCAATATAGCACTTATACCGATGCTATCATTGAAATGAATTTTAATGAATTTTATTACCTTGTGTCAATTTTTATCTTTATTGATAGCAGTCATCTTGCATGTGTTTGTAAAAACAGACCTTACCAAGTCCCTTTGTTATCTATGGTCCTTGAGATCAGTGGTCCCCAAATGCTGGGACGCGGAACATCGCTGGTCTGTGGGCACCTTGGCATTGGGCTGCATGATGGTGCTGTGTGCACAGTAAGTGTGTCAACATCATGCGGCCGGCAACACATATTGACCCTCCCACTAGTCCATCAAACCTTTACTGGATCAGGGACCTGGAAAACTGGTCTTTGATCCTGCAAAGGTTGGGGACTGCTGCTTTAGATAGTACATATTCAAGAAGTGCCCAAAAAAGCCCAAATTTTTAAACCTATATAGCTAAATATCATCCTTAATAGACACAATTTCAATACTGTAGAAGGACAGATAGAATAACTACAAATACTTTTCGTTCCTCTTTATTTTTTGTTACCGTCTATTTAACACAATGATTTTCCACAATTCCCATGGAATTACCTAATACTATGCCTCCAGACAATTTTTACATGCCTTCCTTAAATACAATTATCCATCCAAAGTGGTCATTTCTCATTTTAAGCATCACATTCCCATTGCAAACACACATCACTTGAAGACACCCACTTCATTAACATGTTTTTCTCTTAATTGTATTATTGTAGTCTCTCCTCCTTTTCTAGTTCCATAATATTTATTTTTTTTGGAACCCAAAACTGTACCATACACTTATAATGAGGTCTTACTTGTACAGTATAAAAAAGGCAAAATTCAACTTTATCTCTCTCATTTTTGTGACTTCATTATAATAGGCAATCTTCCCCTGTCCTCAGCTGATGCTAAGCGCTCCTCTTTACTATAGTTTACAAAGTGCTGCTGTATACAAAGAAAGTGCAAAACACCTCTGGAAATAACAGTTACTTTGTAAATATCTCTATTCTTTAAATAGTCCACTGATCTGCTGGAAATAATATACCTCATTTTTTGGAGTAAGTAATTAGTTGTCCATCAAAGTCAGTTCTTCTCCTTAATATATTTTTTCAGGTTTTTCCTGATTCAAAAGAAGGCAAAAAAATCTTGCTTATTTTTGTCTGTAAAGGAAAACTTTCCTGTTGTTTAGATGCTGTGCCTTCAGTAGAAAATGAAATATATTTCCAGAGGCCCCTTTGTTTTAACTTTTATTTAAAAAGATGGTGATTTTATATCATACTGGCATGAGCAGCACTTATAAAGAGCACTGCTGCTCATGTCCTGCCTGCTTTGTCTGCTCTATCCACATCCTTCTTGTTTTCTGCACTAGCCTACACTTGTCTCAGTTCCAGTACTTCTCAGTGCCTCTGGAGGAGTAATGGGCTCTGGGTACTCCAGCTCCTTCAGTGGCACCCACTCCCGCAATACCCCATGTTTCCCTGCACTTCACTGCATTCCAGTGACGGATCTTGTAATCTCACAGTTAACCCAAAGAGATCTGTGTGCTAGATAGTACACCAGAGCCAGTCACATAATACTCTAGCCATGAATCCACCCCTGACACATACACAACTGCTGTCGTGGGGCTAACACCACAAATCCAGACCCTTTCCTTATAAGTGTAACACTTGACGTTCTCTGCTTAAGGCCCCTTTAGTTACCATACACACTGATTTAGCTAGCAAGGACCATCTGGGCCAAGTAACCAGTTACAGACTGCGTATAAAGGACTATAATAATAACATAATATCTGAGCACCAGGGATTCTTTTTTAATTACCCTCTTCATGTAAATTGAATTAACAGAACATATACTTACAGTACACTACTGGTTATGCAGACAATATAATAGCAGGGTCACTTAGATTTGCTTCATAATCTCAGCATGGTGATGGAGGACCTAGACTGCCTCTTATTACCCTAACCCTAACTGAGAGAAAGATGTTCTGAACTGATCATTCTGAAGCAGTAACTCTTCCCTGAACTCAGCAGGACCTTATAGTTGTATCTGTGGTGGGAGTTTCCTAGTGGGAATTTGTATAGTCTATAATGAGACAATCAACACTCTATAAGGGCTGAGCCTTGTTGGAAATCTCCCCTTACAGATAAGACATGCACATATCATTTTCTAACTGGAGAAGGCAAGCTGATCTCTAAGGAGAAATATATAGAATTTCTATACATATTTTATATAAATATATTCATCTAAAGCGTAAACAACATTCAGATTAGTATTCCTGTTCCTATAGCTCACATCTTAAAATCCTTTAATTAATTTAGTGGCTCTTCTCTAGTTTCATTGTATTCTTTTTGTTCTTGAAATCTGAGCACTTCTGCATGCATCTGAAGAAGGGGGGTTGTCTTATTCCTCCCATTCATTAAAAATCTGCATATACAAAACACATGCTGCCAGTTGGGGATTGCTGATGATTGACAAGTAGTTGTGTCCATGGAAAAGGTGACAACCAGCAGGGGTAATGAGATGTACCATGAATGCAACTGCCCAGTTAAGACTTTCAAGATTAAAAATGAAATTGAATAAGCACAATACAAATGTTTTATAACACTTAAAGAGACACTAAACCATGGAAAACATACACTGCTGTTTTTGTATGTCTCAATGTTCAAGTTTTAATTAACCTAACATCATGTGACTTATGGTTCACAATTTATGTGCTACAGAGCTCCTAACTTTCCTTTACCTATAAACTACTATAACTCTGGTTTTGTTCCTCCCATCTTCTGTGCCCTGGGCACATTAGACAATTTATAATTGTACAAGCTGTAATTATAACATTTGCTTAAAGTGTACCGGTCACATCAAAATTGTAATACTAATTTAGGTTCTAATAATGAAATAAAGGTTTTTGTAAATATATACGGATTTTAAAAAATGTACCTTTAAACAGCATTTCTCTCTGTCATCTTCCCTGTCAGCCTGCTTAAAGGTACATTTTTTAAAAATTCGTATATATTTACAAAAACATTTATTTCATTAGTAGAACCTAAATTAGTTTTAGTTTTGAGGTGACAGGTGCACTTTAATGAGTTACTCTGTTCCACTGTTCACATTGTAACAATAGAACAAACTTGAATTGTTTTTGATATCTCATTATTTATGCAAACAACAAACATTTATCTGGTATTTTTTTAAATTTGTTCTTTTTGTTATTATTATCGTCCTGTTATCTTAATAATAATAATTGTTTTACATTGTAACTATATTCTTTTATGAAGACAGTTGTAATTCACAACATATTTTTACCCTTAAAGGCTTTAGAAGCAGGTGAGTAAAAGAGTAAAACAATCCCTAAAAATATTCTTTAATTACATAAATTGGACATATTTACTAAAGTCAGAAAACCTTATCACCGTTTTTCACCATCTTTGCCTCTTTTGTTGTCTACCACATTTTGCTTTTCCCCAAATTTATGAAATGCGACCAGTTGGAGTAATGAGGAAAAAATTATGGAAGGAGCTGAGGAGAAATCACATTTATTAAACATTTTTCTCCAATGTATTCACAGAAAAGAAAGAAATGTCAGGTAAAATACAGAGGCAGAAAGTAAACGCTTTGTTAAATGTCACCTGCCTAACCTCAGATGAAATGCAGTGCAAGAAATGTAAGGAAGAGCTGGAGTTGTCATTGTAGACTGATAGAACCAATGACTTGTGGACATCCACCGCTATGTCATCCAGGAAAGTTTATCAATTTAATACTTTTTGGAAAGCTTTAATTCCAGGCTTTGCATGCATCTGAAAAATCATAGCCGCGCAGCTCTTTCCACTTGTAATGTCAACAGAAGAGGGGGCACAGTTGCATAAACCAGTGTATGACAAATGAGTGGTGGAATGGGATCAGATAAACCCATTGGAGACTTCAATGGAATGTGTGCACGGTTTGTTACTGAAATGCAGTAAGGATAAGAATAGACAATATGAATAGCCAGACAGATGGTGTCTTAACCAAAAGGGCAGCTAATCAAAAGTATCAAGAAACTTACATAGAGAAAACATCAAAAAGAGTCTAAAATGGATAAAACTGATAGAAGACAAAGTTAAAGTAAAGAAAAAAATAAAAATGAAGTCTCAACTTAAATGTAAGTATCTAGATCACTAACTGAATTGTTCTGGCAAAAGAATCTGCCCCAATGAAATAGTGTGTACTGTACTGGTTGGCAACCAGATCACACTCAGATTACCTTTTCCAGGGCCCTTATCCTGACAGCTGCCTTAAAAAGATTAAAAAAAAGGCAATCACTGGGTGTACATGGCATACACCTCTATGCGCTAAGGAAAATAAGTAAGGTCACAAACACATCGTTATTTCTAATAGGACTCTATGCGCAAAATTTATTACATTTGGAAAGACTGCTCTAGGTTTTTCCGAGTTTAGTGGGAGAAATCTTGTGTTGTTCTCGCGAGATTTCTTTTGAGATTTTGGGATTGAGTTTTGAATCCCGATTTTTCAAAATTTTTGATGGAAAGGTAGCCATGCTGCTAATGTATAGTATGGTTACCTTTCCATCAAAAACAAAATTCGAAAAATCAAGATCGAAAAACTTGATCTTGAGATCTCCAGAATTCTTGTGAGAATAATGCGAGATTTCTTTCCAAGTTTAATATAATGGCAGGGTCTGTTCCACAGAACTGGTGCATAGTAAATGTGGTCCCAGAGTATTCCCCCAGGCTATTAACTCAACTTTGTCTTAGTGTACTGTCCTGTATGGCACTGTTGATCTGTGGAACCTTACCCAGTTCCTAACTTTGGCTACCAGTGCATGCCCTCTGTATGGTACTATTACCAGTACCATGCTCTGTGCACCTGCCTTTCTCCAGACTCTCGCTGTGGCTGAAAGCTGATAACGGAGCAGATTTAGTAGTAGTTGGCATAGTGATGTGTCATAGCACCTGAAGGTAGTGATGATTCATTCTAAGCAGCGCTTCTACACAGCACTTTTTTATTGAACTGCACTGTAGCTAATGTAATTACTGGGTGCATTCATTCTAAGCTGTTCAGAAAAGGTTATCCAGCCTGCCATTGGGATCCTATTATTTAAAGGGACAAGTCTATCTTATTAGCTTCACCTCCTATGTTCTAGGTGATAACTGGTCCCTATACATATTTCCCTCCTGTGTGTTCTGGCAATTAAGGGATCATTGCCATTTAACCCTTAACACATGCTTCCAACAAGATGATTTGTAAGAATTCTTCACTGTTATAGATGCCTTAGTCAGCTGAGTTTTGTTATTGTGAAGACACCAGTTCAACTGTCAAGCAGTAGGTTGTAAAAGCTCACACAAATGAACACATTTACTAAAGTCAAACAGGCTTTTTTACTAGTAAATGGAGGAGAAACAGCCTATATATACAATATCACTGTTTTATCCTATTTACTAAACTGTTCAAAAAACATTTTATCGCCCAAAACAATTCTCTATGGTCTTGTCATTTAGTTCAAAATGTTTCTCCATCGAAAAGAGACATCGATATTGATCTGTAATGGAAGGAACCTTCATATTAAACCATTGCAAATTTTCCCTTTTAATGATTTATTTCGATGGGGAAACATTTTTATCCATCCTTTATAAATCAGAGGAATAGAAGAGTACAGGGAAATAAAAATGAACAGCAAAATGGAGTGAAATCAATCGATATATTCGAATAGGTCTTAGCAAAAAAGTGAGAACTGAGTGCTAAAGAGCACAGAAGTAAAAATCACCTTCTAACCAACTCTTCAGCTGATCACTTTAGAGTGTCAAATCAAGGACTTGAACAACAGGCTTGAGAATTCAGAATAAAGAACCAGAAAGTAGCAGGTGGACAGTAACTCTTGGAGACTGCGCAGTGGCAAGTTCTGTTTGGTTTATCAGAAACTTTGGACTTTTCAATCAAATTAAAGATTCCAAAGAGAACTGCTGCCGAAGAAGTAGATTATCCTTCTATAAAAATATAAACTGAAGGGACAATTAGACAATGAAATAACTGTTCGAATGTTTCTTTTACTTTAGCTGATGACTACATTTTCAAGTGCTGAGTGTGTTGTCTCTTCACTTCTTTGTGTTACTTACAGCACTGGTAATTATTGCTCTCAATGCTATAAATTGTACATTGACAGCATTTGGGGGGTTATTTAAAGTTCAATAACATTCTCTTGTGTTTCAACCCACACAGTTTTTCAGTACTTTTCATACTATTATATGAATAATATTCAATAATATTTACTAAAATCATTTGATCTGTATCTCCATTTTTCACCTGTTTTTGACATTTTCTTTGTTCCCATCGCATTTATCATTCCCCTCATTTATGAAATGCTAAGAGAAGTATTGATAAATATAAATGCATTAAAACTGCTACAATTTACATTCCAGTCATGGAGCATTTTTTGATCGATATCAACAAATTTTCTGACGGGGACTTAGAAATATTTTAGTGCCCCATGTCCCTAGAGAATAATGGGTTTCACCACCCTCAACCAGGTTAGAAAGGGTTTAGTAAATTTCATTATCAATCAAGCAGCCCAAAGCTATTCAACTTTAGTAAATACACCTTTAAATAACATATCTTTTATATTTGGAACCATTCTGATGTTTAACGAAATAGAAATGAACAAATATACAAACTGAAACAATTTCTACCAAATTCTGATGGATGCATTTGATTTTTAACAAATTGGGAAAAATGTCAAAAAAATTCAAATTGCAGATAAAAATGTCACAGATATTTTCTCTTTTTTTGCCATTTCTGCTCTTTGTGGGGCTTATTCATGAACGTCTGAACAGTCAGATAAATATTCATTAAGTGTTGGAGTCTCCCACCTTAACGAATTTGACCAAATGTATTTTATCACTTTCGCCGGTTTTACTTTGCCATAGTGCAGAATTAGGACGCTTACGGAAAGGCTCCTGTCCGACTGACTATGCCACGCTACTGACTCTGTTCACTTCTTCGCTGTGGGAATCATCTATTTAGTGAACAAGGAATACAGAATTTGTGACATCAGAGCATATCAATATCAGAGCATAGCGATTCAAAATCATGAGAATTCACTTTGACAGTTAAATTCTCACTTTGATGAATAAGGGGGGAATTCACCATTGTGCGAAGTGAGCTCCGAATCCTTTGGCTCACTTTGCACAGACTGATATGCGCTCGCTGATGTCCTGCACGCGAACATCAGCGAGCGCTTTAAAGGGATTCCAGTCTTGGCGAGACCAAAAGAGTCACCTTGCCGAGACTGGAATCCCTTTAAAGCATTTGCTGATGTCCGTGTGAAGGACATCAGCGAGCGCATATCAGTCTGTGCGAAGTGAGGTGAAGGATTCAGAGCTCACTTTGCACAATGGTGAATTCCCCCCTAAATGTTAAAAAAAAAACTACAATTCTGCATATAATTGAACTAATAAGGAAGAACCCAGAAGATTATTTCCTTCTAATTTAGATTGCAAGCTCTATGGAGCATCTACATCCTCTATTCTTACTCATTACCTGGGATCATGTATCATGACCTTGTGCTTGTAAGCTATTTGTACTATGATGACAATTTCTCCTATGTCTGTATAAAAGTTGTATTGTTCAATGTAACTTGTTAACACTTTATAAATATACTGTATATATATACCTACCCACATATTATACAAATCAAGTAAGAGAACTGAGAAATCTGTGCAAACAATATCAAGCCATATTAGTGAACGGATTGAAATCTCAAGCTGACTCTCTCCTAATAAATGTCAAAAATAAAAGGAGTGAATAAGACTGCGCAACATGATTTAATATCTGTTTCATTGTTACATCATAAGTAATGTTTTTACTCTTTTTATGCCTATAATGTATCATGAAATTTAACACTCATGAACAGAAACAAAAAAAAAAAAACAAAATAAAAAAAACATAAATATAAAAAGGTTAACTTAAAAAAATAGAATCTGTAATTCTTATGGGTATCTGCCTTGGGGGAAAAAAAAAATGAAAACCATTCTCTGAGCCTTTGTCAGTTTGAGAGGAAAATTTTATAGATGAAGTAGCCCACTGTGTGGACAGGAAATGACCCCTTTGCATACTGTGTCTTTAAAAACAAGCAGTGTTGCCTGAAGCTATCCAGCCTCTCTGCTCTGGTGCTCTCCCTCTCCTGATCTCCCTCTCTCTCTCTCTCTCTCTCTCTCTCTCTCTTTCTCGCTCGCTTTCAGTTCCTTGCAATAGAGAGCAGCAGTTCCCAGCCAGTGTGATCTGTGTTTGTATGCTGCTAGTTTATGCTGGGAAGATCCTACATCCCATGTGCTCTGTATGGATGTTGATGTTAGCCCCTGCAGCTTGATTCTCTGGAAGCAGGCAAGAAGATGTCCAGCACGCCTCATGACCCATTCTATTCCTCGCCTTTTGGCCCTTTTTATAGGAGACACTCTCCTTACATGGTACAACCAGAGTATCGTATATATGAGATGAACAAGAGACTGCAGTCTCGTACAGAGGTATGTCCTGGGAACCTTATGTTAAAAATGTAAATTGCTTGTTTGTGTTTATGATGAAATTATTATAAAAAAATGTGCCTGGAGATCATTAGCACCATGGAATAATCTATATTCCTTAAAGCACATATTACTCTACATTTGTGAGAAATAATTGTCACTGGCTGGTAACATCTCATGTAAGACAGAAATCATTCAAATACAAAACTCTTTGTAATACAGCTCGTTCTTCTTATTTTCCAATAATGCTAAAAATGTGACACTTGTCATCTGTTAAGAATTGGAACCGTCGTGCCATTGTTCTAGAAATGATAGTTAAAATAAATAAATGAAAATAAAGCAAAAAAAAAAGTCTTGGGGGAAAAAATGTAGTCTTTTAAAAGTAGTTCAGAAGTCAATAACTGACATTTAGGAGCTGCGTAATAAAAGTGTTTTTATGTTTCAAATCGAATTCAAAGAAAGATAAATGGCCTTTGTAACAATTAAAAAAAAAAAAGATCAAAAGCAGGTAGAAATTATGCTCTAAATATATAGATGTATCTAACTGTGCAGCGGACAATAAGAAATGTCTTAAGTAATGATATTAGTAACGAGTCACGAATGCTCAAAGAGTTTTTGTCAACCAGAGTTCAAAGTAACTTCCAGAAATGACTTCTGTGCAAAGTTTGAAGAAAAGTGTGTTCATTGGTTGAGAGTCAATCCCTGCATCACCTGCATGTCCAACGATATTGCTGCCACTTTCTCAGACATCTTTGTACCCCCGCTGTGTCATGTCAACACTCAACAGCTATGTCTGTGCAGAATTTGTTTCTTTATATAAGAAAAGAACTGTACAGGAAGAGTTACTTTATAAAGGGAATAACAGCTTCTTTTATATAAAACAGTAGGTTGTGACATCCATTCTTTACAGAAGTGAAATTACATTTATATCTTACGCAAAGCACGTTTTTGTATATTTCCTAAGTACGAGTGATACCATATATAAATGCAATGAAAAATGCCCTTTTTAAGCATAATATTATGTTACATTGAATATGTTATCCTAAATAAGAGTAGATTTATTTCACATATTCATCCATGCATCTTTTGAAGTTATACTCCTCCAGTTGTTTGTATAAACAGTCCCCGTCACCTTTGTGACGTCCTTTGTATTTCTTAACTTGTTGGATTTAGTTAAAAAAGCAAGAGGGGTGCGTTTTTAACACGATTATTTTAAGAGTAGGACAATCAGATCAGTGCCCCTTTGTTGTAACACACCAGAGACACAGTGGGGCTTAGTTGCAAGTTGTATTTGGGACAAATCTATTAGTAAATTTGTGTTATTGTGGACTTGTTAGTTTGGCCTTATTTGCATTTTCTTAGCAATACAGTATGATTTCTACAGAAAGTTTAATTAACATGAAAATAAGACATGCAAGTTCTTGTTGGGAGTTTTATACTTGTTTTTAACCAGCTTTACCCACAGCTTTCTTTCTGGTGTTACAAAATAACAGGCATTTTATTTAAAAAGGGGTCACATTATTTTTCTATCTAAAGTAAAACACCAGATACAAGCAGTTAAAAGGCTGGGACTGAGTCACACTGCCATTTGCTAACTTTACTGTTGCCAATCTCTTTAAAAAAGAAATAGGTATAAAAGTCATCTAAACGCTCAGTTTTTACTCAAAAATTCAGTGAAAATGCTTAAATAATAAAAAAATATACAAGACATTAATACAAAGTTAAAATATAGCCTTTATAGATCTGTACATTGAAATCCATGAAAGTTGCAGTGAGCCTTATTAAAGACTAAAACATTTCTTTTTAACATAAACATAAGCCAAGCTAAAATCTGCGACTCGCTGAAAAGCCGCAAAATACATTTATTTTGTTCGTATATATCATGACTGTGGTATTTATATAATATATACTTAACATTATAACTTATCATAGAATGACCAAGGCTAGAGCTGCATTACATGCAGGTGCTGTTTTATGTGGATTATTTGATGTTATTTGACATCAGTGTTTTATAAAACTTAATTTCTCTTTTAACTCTTCCTGGAATTAGTCAAAATTGTACATGGAAGAATTTTAGTTTTATCAGTTATATATATATAACATTGGATAATTTGCTTTGTTGCACTGAGTGTAAGTAAAAGGTAAATTTCAGTCTGAAAAAAGGTCTGGAAGTCATGTCAAAAAGCAAACTTTAACTATAAGCGCTTAATGTAGAAAATGTTGAAAACTAAACTTTCGAGAGACTCAGAAAATGTTAAGTCATTAGCATTTGTTTAGTTACCATTATGTAGATTTCTAGTGTTATTACAAATGAACTGCAACAGGTGGAAGACACGTGGGTGTATTAAAGTCTACATATTGGATGTCCCTTAGCAAAATGTGACATTGTAACATCGTTTATAAAGCTGGAAAAGACACAAGTCCATCTTGTTCAGTCTGTTATCCTGCAATGTGAATCCCAGATATGTCATACAGTGAACTAGGATGTTGACATATTATAAAATAATTGACAGCTTGCCTTAGACTTTGTTTACCAGGATGTCAAGGTTTCCATATTAAACTACAGTCTAACGCTTAATTTAAGTACCAGAAGTTTCCACTTCAGTGCAGCTTAGCAGTGGTGAGTGATGGTGTGTAAGTTTCCCCACAACAAACATGAAGACTGACATTTAACTCTGCTCAGCTGACATGCAGGTAAAGTGATTTTTTGAAAACAATATATAGTAATCCGATTAATGGTAAAAAAAAAATGTGTCGAAATTAGTAGAGCACGCTTACTCATGAGTGCGTTCATATGAAAAAAAGTGTTAATTAATTAAAAAATAACTATGCAAACAGAAAATGTAAAACAAAACGATTTTAATTAACAGGTGTACCTTGTTGAATGAGATGCGTTGCCATTGTTATTATTCTATATTTTTATAATAAGGGTCTTAAATTATCTTAGCACAAACAAAGAAGAAGGTTATATTTTTTTTAAATCATTTTATATATATTATGAGCGGCTTCTGATTTTTTTTGTTATCCCTTTGTTGGGATTGAAAATGACAATTATAAACCTTGAGATAAGTAGAAAGAACAAAATCTGGAACAAAGGAAAGTTGAAAAGGCAAAAAGGCTTTGTTCTGGGGGTTCTTCATAGAAGTCCAGCAATGCACAGATCCATGTCCATTCATTACTTCTCCAACTCTGCTTATTCACCAGACTTTGCAATGCTGTAAATTCACGACCAATTCAAAAGCTTACAATGGTCATGGATTTATGGCGCTCTTTGAGTTACTTTGCATGTGTGTACAGGTAACTATCACCTATTGTACTTGTATTGCTGAATTGTACAGCGCTGCGTAAACTTATGGCACTTTATAAATAAAATTATACATACATTTAACAAGCATCAAAGTGGCCAACGTGCCAATGCATACTGCTCTGAATTTACCATTTTGTTCACCAGATCAAAGTGGTGAAGCAGAGGAGTAATGGCAGGTGTGGTGTAAGGCAACTGTCAACACAAAAGACAAAGAAAATATAACAATGACATAAACTATGAATATGGTGACATAGAAATGTGATGCGCTATTCACTTGAAACTTTTAAAATAACATTGTAAAGATGACTTCACTTCAATGGGGGCCAAAACAGTTGAATTTGCATCAATCATTGTCCACTACTGATCATTTGACTACACCATACAATGCATAAAATATTGTCCAACGCTGTTCACTTCTTCAGGAAAGTAATCCACTGCTTAGCGAATTCACATCTGTCTTTGCATAGAGACACAAAGTGACACAAATTCACACTGACTGTTGAATTTGCACTTCGATTAATATGTCCCTCAGTCTGCAGTACTCAGTGAGTCTGCACATGTGCAGAAGTTTACTGATTGGCCCACACAACCTTAAGAAGAATTTTTCTTTTTAAAACGCTATTTAGATTATTACTAAAAATGGGAAAAATATGAAAACTCCAGAAAGAGTGCCTTGCACAACTCATGTAAACTCATGTGCTGGGAATTTGCTGATATTCCCCCAAAACTATTGTATGTGTGTATGTATAATTTTATTTATAAAGCGCCACAAATTTACGCAGCGCTGTACA
>WMED01003619.1:0-19504 GCA_019650415.1 Pipa parva
ACACCCCTAGCAAAAGACAAACTTTTCCCTCAGCAGCTTATACTTATAACCTTCTGTTGTTGGGCAGGATACACTGGATACATTTCTGGGTTGCCTAGCAGCACCCTGCAGCTGCCTGCCTCAACAGGAAAGAGACTTCTGAGTTTTAACAATTCTCTTTCTCTTTAAAGGGAACACCAATATAATTAATAAAATAGTAATCAGGGTGAAACTTTATTAGTTAAATTTCACCAGGGTTACATCCACCCCTTAGCAAAGACCCGGTGACCTCCTGGCTCACCATTCTACCCCATATCAATATGAAGTGCATTAAATTGCACTCAATTTAGACGTAATTGGGGGAAATAGGGTAAGAGGAAGACAATATATCACCAAGACACATTTACACATGCACACAGGTACTCACTCAACAGGGTAGCGGGGCACACTAATAGAACACAGAGTTTACCAACTCTACACTGGTACTCCTAGTATACCAGATTCCACTACTAGGAATGCTTCTCACTAAGCACAACCAATACCCCAGAATATTGGATTTCATTACATTGGGTTAAACAGCGTACCCCCCTAGCAACACCCTGCAGCTGCCTGCCTCAACAGGAAAGAGACTTCTGAGTTTTAACAATTCTCTTTCTCTTTAAAGGGAACACCAATATAATTAATAAAATAGTAATCAGGGTGAAACTTTATTAGTTAAATTTCACCAGGGTTACATGAGTTTGAGACCCCTGATCTAGCCTATTATCCTGAAATGTTAATCTATAGGAAGGCAAAACAAGAAAACATGAGTTAAAAACCAATCCTACTCCTCTCAGGGAACAAAAATCCTTCCTAACCCCAAATATAGCAATCGTCATACTTTGTACAGTAAATTGAATATTCTCAATCATGAGAGTAGGCCATGAGGTAAGTTAGTGGTAATATTGGCTTGTTCTGTTCTAGAAGATATTTGGTTAAAAGGTTGGATGGTTCAAGTTGGGTTTGGCAGTCCTGTTTTTATTTTGTGCTTATTGTTTCTATTTTTACTTTTTCTCTTCCTCCTCTCTTCCTTTTGGTGTCCCCAGGCTGCCATACAGTAACCCCCAACTAGATTTTTAGGATCCCCTGGGGTGTTTAAGGGTTAGAATCATTTCTTAAATTGCTTTGATGGGTGGGTGGAATACCATGGGGTATGCTTGGGTATACCTCTACTTTAAGTAGGATGGGGTGTGAGCAGATTGTTGAAGGTATTGTTAGATTAGGTTAAGGTTGGTTGTGGGTGCTTGTGTCTGAAGTTTTCATTGTCCATTGGATTTGTAAGAATATTTTGGCATATTAAAGAGTTGGAGAATTGTATCTAGGGATTCCATGTAGATGACACCTGTTGTAGTCTTTCTGGGCTTTGTACTAGTAAGTTTTCATGTTTCTGTTATTTGTTTTTTAATTAGTCCTTTGTAGGGGGTGTTGTTGTTGTTGTTTCTTCCAGTAGGAGGCTATAAGTAGTTTTGCTGAACTTATGCAGTTAGCTTCCAGTGAGATTTTTTTTATTGTTTAAATGGTTTATTTGGGATTTGTAGGAGTATTGTTTGGAGAGTAAAGTCAATTTGTAAATCCACAAGTTTATGTGTAATTTTGTGGATATTATTCCAAAAGATTTCAATGATGGGAAATTTCCAGAATATGTGGAAGATATTGGCTTTTACTTGATTGCATCTCCAGCATTTCTCTGAGGGCTGTGGATATATTTTTTGTAATTTAGAGGGGTGTACTACCATCTGGCCAGTCAGCTCTGTGATCATCTGACTGCACTTGTCAGGTAGGCAGAGGTGCCAGAAGCCTGTCTGCTATTGGTTAAGCATTGTGTTTATGGTTGCATAAATTAAGATTGTAATGCAGGAGTTTACAGAGGGAGAGCTGACTTGTGCACATGTAGTAAGTAGGGCAAAAAACGTCTGGGGGAGAGTACCATTTCATGGAAAACTGGCCAGTACACATCACACACATTTCCTGGTGTGGGAGTTTATTATTGCTGCCTACTCAGTCATTCTGCATCACATGAAACATCTACTGGGAAGAAATGCTTCTCACTAATGTAATCCAGGATAGGTCATTGAAAAAAACTGATCCTTGAAGATCCAGTCAACAACATATTTCTCAAAGAGTAAATGCTTACACCTCATTGATAAGTGTTTGAGAATACTGCATGTGTAAAGATGTCATTTGACTATTGTTCCCCTTTAAACCATTGTTGTGATATGATATTGGGGAGGCACTTTGAATCAGCAGGCTTGTGACAGAACTCTCGAGCATTTGGGTGATAATTCATCACTGAAATCAGTGACAGTAAACAGGGTGGAATGTGTATTTTGTGAAAAACATTTAGTGATTTTGTTAAAAAATGAATAAGCTAATAATAAAACTAATTAATAATAATAATAAAAAAAATCTGGATTTGAACCTACAATCTTCCACAAATAAAACATTGCTTAACTGCTATGCTATAATTCCACAAGTGGTTTAGAAAAGTGGTAGCTACACTGCTATTGCACTGGTAATAGGATGTATAACTAATTTGCTACAATGACTGCCATGTACTTCTGAAATAATTTATGCAGAGAAAACAGATTTTTAAGTCATTGACATGGAAAATAAAGATTATGGATTATTGTGTTGCTGGCATGTAGGCTAAATGAACAAAGTAATTTATTTGGGGTCTTTTGTTCTTCTTCATATATATTGTAGGAGTAAGTGGCTTTGTTGGATCCTGGAACTTTGCATTAGAATGTTTTAACAAAAGAAAGTTTGATTGCTTATTATGTGGCCTCATAAAGTAGCTTTTCGAGCTTTCCAGTATGTTAAAGTGGGGCCATTATATTGATTGCTAGCTTGTTCATAGTGTGTCCATTGTGTTTTTTTGCATTGTTACAGGAAAGGTAAGGGTGAAAGAGAACTAGAAAGTAGTTGTGTCACAGATCTCCAATAGCAGCTTGCAGAATGTATGCCAGGCAGGATTGAACTTGGTGCAATAGGAATTTTGGATTATTTCAGAAGTACATGGCAGTTATTGTAGCAAATTAGTTATACACCCTATTACCAGTGCAATAGCAGCAGGGAGGAAAGCAGAAGATCCATGGGGGCAGCAGGTTTCACAGTTTTCTCATGATAACAGTGCCCATGGGGGTGGTTGCAAGTCTTGGGTAAGAGGGTTGGGGGTAGGTCACATCAGAACCTCAGCTAAAGCTGATCTTGTCTTCCACTGCAGAGCTACAATCTTCTCCTGTTTACTTCCTCTTTACATCACTGAGCAAGTGCAGAAGCAGAATTCTGACATAATATTGATTCTGTGCATGCTCAACTCAGTGATGTTAATGAGGAAGCAGGAAGTGAAGTGGGTTTCAGCACTGCAGTGATAGAAAATAAAATTTGGTTTTCAGAGCGCAGGAGGTGGAGCTTGAGAAAAATATTGTATGGTAAGTACAATCACCCTTAGACAAACAAGCCTTTAGCTCCCCTTTAAAGGTATCCCAAATGAAAGCCTATACTTAGCTGAAATTCAGTTGAAGATGTTCTACTGGCCTTACCTTAAGCAATTTGTTTCACAGTAAAACAAAGAATTTTTTGTGGTGCTTTATTCAGGGCTTAGAACTGGAGCACCACTCATATCTGCACTAATATGTATGCTGCAACTAACACATGTATAAATGTGAGCTGTGTCAAGACATGTAAGGGTTGGGTGGCGCTAAGCCCCAGAATAAAGTGACACCCAAACAAAAAGCCTCATGCTTTAATTCCTCTTTAACTGATTTGTGTTTTCATAGCCTTACTATGTACTTGTATTTCTTATCACCTATTAGTAATATTTACCTTCAATTACTTTGAATCTAATTTTCTATATAGCCCTCTTTTCAATCCATCTCACACTGGATTTCCCTCTTAGTTTCTGGTGTGTTCTTTCCTTGCACGCTGTCAGGTTTGGTCAAGATGGTCAGGACCTTATACATAAATAAGGTTTTACTGTTTTCAGTAATGTCAGATCTGGTTTCTGCTTATTTGTTTTTTTAGAAATTTGCACCAGCTTGCACTTGTTTTTTTTTCTTCTATTTGTAAAAATATTCAGATGATATCTTTTAATTAATAATCTGTATATTTGTGACACACATGACCTTTCTAATTTAAGTAAAACAATACAATATTTTCTGCTGTTTCAGAAGAAGAAACGCATGTAGTGGATTTGAGTTCTTTGTCAAGCAAGTTGTTACCTAGTTTTACAACATTAGGATTTAAAGAAGATCGCCGCCACAAAGGTAAATATTATACTTGTATAAGTAATGCAGGGATATGTGTAAAAATGTAAAAGTTTTTGTTTTAAGAAACAAACTGTTAAAAATCTCTCTCAAAACAGTGTGAAGGAGTTATTTTTTTTTTACTACTGAGAGATACAGGACAAAAATGGTAGAAATATGGTGCAGATGACTCAATATTTTTACATAATATTCTTGCACATTGGCAAGCATTATTATCAAGTCTTGGAGAGGTTGATTAACTGCAGTATTTATTCATATATAATGCCCTGTCCTAAAGGAAACATGAGATCCCATAATTTTCAGATAATAAAGAGCTGAATTCAGATTGTACAATTTTTTAAATACATCCATAGGGCCAAGTTTCTTCCCTATTAACCCCTGTACAGCATTTTTGTGGTGTTTAAGGTGGATTCATACATGATGTATGAAGAAATACTGCAGTACAGTACATATGTATCATGCAGGCTGGAGAGGAAGTAGCTGGCTGGCTCATGGGGGGAAGGGTCCCAAAGCTATTATTATCATTAATTTTTTGAGGTGACAGGTAAACTTTAAAGGTATGGCACCATTCATAGGTTCCATCTGACTGTCTCTCATTGATGGTTGTAATTAAACAAAAAGTGACTTGTATTTTGCTAAATTTGTTTGTTTTCTTGGATTGAAGTTACATTATAAATCTCTTTGCTTTTAAATAGAAATTTTTGTTTCCTTTAAAAGTAAGACTTTAAAAGAGAGGGACCACTTAACCTCAGAAAAAAATTAAATTCTCATAGAAAAAACAAACAGAACCTTAATCGTGCAATTATTAATCTAAAAAATGGTAATGATGAAAAAAAAAATAGATTAAACCAGTATTCAGTATTGAAGAATGTGTCCAGTCAGTTTTGGAGTGTCCGGCAGCTTGTTAGACATAAAACAATCCATCTTTTGATTGTTGTAGAGAAAACATGGAATCACAGGAAATCTGTAAAAATAGAAGAGCAAATGACAAGGGAGGGGAAGAAAATCACTCCCCTTCCATGTTATTGTTTAATATTGTATTTGTTAGACAAACAGTTTAATCATCACAAGATTATGCAGGTACTGGGTCTGTGACTGGTACAAGCATTTTTGAAACATATCCAGTCACAGCTTTTTACAGTTTGGGAGACTGCTGGTGGAGCACATTTTGGCATTGTTGCCTGATTGCCAGTAGTCTTTGTCCTGGCACTGATGTCAAGTTTTCTCTGTCCCTCTTAGAAGTTTGTGTAGCTACTGCTGGTATAACATTGAAATGTTGATGTGGAAATTAATATTTAATAGTTTTGCTTTTATTTTTTTCTCTTTTTTTAGTGACATTTCTTAGCAGTTCCAGTACAGCTTTGTCACTACAAAATAACACTCTCTTCACTGATCTTAAGCCTGAAGAAATAGAATTAATTTATGCGGGATATGGTGATGATACAGGAATACAGTGTGCACTGAGGTAGGTTAATCTTTGTCTTCTGTGAACTTAAATTGTTTTAGGTTTAGTATGTGTTTATGCTTGTACAGTCATTAAAAGTCAAAGTACCCACATTAAAGATCTCTCCAGTTTGGCCAGATAGTGTATATTTTAACAGGGTTAACATGAATTCTTCATCTTCTATCAGAAGTAGGGGTGTGCGATATGTATCGTTCACGATAATATCGCACACCTGGGTTTATCGATATTGCTTGATGACAATGTCAAGCACCCGAGCCATTCCTCATGTCTTTCTCCTGCATTGGGCACAGACTTCCAGGTGCCGCAGTCCCTGGTGAATAAACACTGGGATTTGGCGTTCAGTGTACATTGGATATAGCAAACAGATTACCTGCTGGTAACTATTCCCTTTTATCACTCATGTATGCTCCCTCCTAACGTTTTTCCTTTTTTTTTTTTTTTTTTTTTTTTTTTTTTTTTTTTTTTTTTAAATAACGCAAAATATTGTGTACTATCGTTATGGGCAAAATTAGAGATAATATCGAGATATCATTTTTCAGCAATATTGCCCACCCCTAATCCGAAGGCTTTAAAAACTTGTTAACGGATTGATGGCTTGGGTGGGATATCATCGTCATTAGGTCATCTAAAGCAGGGGACCCCAAATGACAATCCATGGGACTCTTGGTACTGGGCTACATGGTGGTGATAATCTCAGAGGACCGCGTAGTCTTCATGCGGCCGGTAACGTTTGTCTGCTCATTTGTGCCCTCTGGTCCGTCAAACCTTTGCTGGATCAGAGAACCAGTCCCTGATCCAGCAAAGGTTGAGGACCGCTGATTTAATGCATAACCATTTTAAAACTGAAATCGGCACTGAGCTGTGCAGAAAGATTTCAGATCTCATGATGCCAGGTAAAGCATTTATTAACTGGAAGGGGTATATTCTTTTGCTCAACATGAGCTAGTAAAACTGATGTGAGTTGAGCATATTCACAATGTAAAAGTTTATCTAATCTCTGTATGTAATGTACTATTTTTTGTGATACTGTGCTAGCAAATAAAGTGTGTTTATTGATATTTTATTACTTTTACAGCCTTCAAGAGTTTGTAAAAGACTGTGGTAGCTTTGCTAAAAAAATGGTTAACGATCTTCTTGATCAGATAACTGGAGGTGACCATTCCAGGACTATCTGTCAAATAAAAGAGGTAAAATATATTTTTCTTTACTGATAATAGATTTAACAAAAAGGTATGCAGCATGAGGGCCCTTAAACAGCTCACAGTGCTGAGACTGGATTCTGATGTAATCAGTAAGGTTCATGTGTTCATATATTAAAAGAACAAAATGTTTATTAGGAAAACAAAACTGGTAAAAAATAACATATGAGAAGGAACTGCCTTAAAAAAAATCAAGTGATTAGTGGAGCAGGTGTTGCATAGCTTACAATTATTCCAGTTGATTTTTGATTTTGAATTCTTCATATCTTCTGAAATGTTGTATTGTGTATATAGCAGTAAGTTTTACTCTCCACATTTACTTTACTTGTCTGGAGCCTTCAGATTAGCCATAAACTCACAGTATTCATGGTTCATTAAGGTCACCCTCCACAACCCTATCTCCATGTTCAGCCTTGCAGGAGTGAAAAAATCCTTCCCTATACCATTGTTGGTGTCCAAACTACATTCCTCAATCAGTTATTATGAAATTAATTTAATATCCCCCTCCAGCTAAAGTGTCCTTTTGTTCACTGCCTCAAGACATATAAAAAGGAGAGTATTTTGTTGTGAGAGGAGTGAATAACAAGGCTGTAACTGTAGACATCCATACATCCAGAGGACCTACCTGCTGCCCTTCAGCACGTGTTATGTCTCTGAATTATTGTAAATTACTTTTTCTTTGGGCATGTGAAGCAACACTATGAGGAGAGGCGAACAATGTAGATATACAGTATCTTGCACCAAGACCACCTTCTTCATTACTCTGGAAGTAATTACATTTTTTTTAAAATACTCATATTTTGCTCTGAAAGATTTCTATTTTTCTTACTTTGTGGGGTCACAGGAACACTGACAAGATCCTTCCACTTCCCCCTCCCAGTTCAGTTTTTACTGTCTCCTCTGCACAACAAGGTTCTCAGTACAGACACCTCTAATGAGGTTTGATGCAAGGATTATGTTGGTCGGTGATTAGCACTGACACCTGGGGTGACGCCTAAAGTCAGATGATTAATTCTACCTTCTATGCGAGATACCCCACTGGATGACCCTTACCACTGGATCTGAGTATTCAGATGGACGGGCATAACTGATTTATCCTGTCTCTCCTCCAACATGAGTACAGTGTGCTGACCAGCCTGTGGTTTTGGAGAGATGGGTAAGTACTCCAGTTACCCTCTATCTTCCCTTCATTCTTCCCTACTAAATAAATAAGTTTCCCTCTTTGTAATTGTTTAGATTACTATTTTTTTTTAAAAACTGTTTCTTTAAGAGCATTTATTACTTACCTGTTTTGCTATAGTGCTTTCCTCCTGGTTCCTCTTTTCCCTTGTTCTGAGCAGTTTTTCTTTTAAGGCTCATTTCTAGTTTCATATTGCCTGTATTATCTCCTCTGAGGTGAACTCACTATCTGGAATGCTGTTAGCTACATGAGCTGCAGGGATTCAAGACTAAGATTTCTATCGAGGAAAAGAGACAAGTACACCTTTGTCTAATAAAGTGTGTTTTGGATCTGTGCAGTTATTCTCTTAAGGAAACAGTGCTTCTTACTCAAGCTTGCCTTTTTCTACAAAGATTCTAATACTCTTAGAGACAGTAAACAGAAACAAAAATTTAGATTAGATACTTGGCTTGCGTATAATGCTCAGGGACTTCTTCTACATCAGAGGACACGCTAGCGTGGGCAGCCTTACTTACAAAGTCCTTAGCAGGCATACAGGGACTCCAAAAACTTACCTTGCTTCCTCCATATTGTCCGCAAGGCACATAAAAATGTGGTTGATTTAATTAAGGAGATTCTGGATATAAAAGAGCCCCAGTCCTCATCAGAAAGAAACAAAACTTTCTTTGCACAGATAAAAAAAAATAGTCACTAGGGTTTCCTGCTCATGAAAAGCTACAATCACTGGTGACAGAACAATGGGAAAAACCTGAACAAAAAAAGCAATTATCTAAAAAAATTTGCAAAATTGTATCCCTTTATCTCAGGATCTAATTGACCTATGGTTCTCTCTTCCAGTTGTCAATGCCCCTATTCCAAGCTATCTAGGAATGCAGCTTTGCCAGTTCCATATGTTTCCGCATTAAAAACTACACTGATAAAAAAAAAAAAAAAAATTAGAAGGGTTTCTGAAATCCCTCTTTATGGGCAACAGGGTCTTCTCTACATTCCATTCTACCTTCTGTATGGGTTAGTAGGCTCTTTACAGAAGCATGGTCAGAATATCTGTGGAGGCACAGGAGGGCATTCAGGAGAGCCTTTTGCAATCAGCTATCCTTATTGAGGAAACAGGCTCACTCCTCTCTGAGGCATCCCTAGATGCAGCAAAGGTAACATGTAGAGCCTCAACCCTGTCAGTGGCAGCTTGATGCCCACTTTGGTTAAAATTGTGGTCAGCAGCCTCCAATTCCAAGAACTAGCTTACTAGGAGGAAAACCAGAAGAGGGAGGGGATCCCACAGAGAAAGAAATAAAACAAATGGAAAGGAAAACAACCATGAACTACAGAGCATAACAGTAGCTAATTTAAGGAAACATGTTCCAGAGGAAGGAAATATACAGAAAACTTGCCTTGTTTCAAATACTGAAATTATTCATTTGTCCTCTTTTGCAATAATTGACAACCATATTTCTTTGTTAAACAAAGGCTTGTCTTTTGTCCCCTCATGGAATGGAAAAGTTTTAGACATGACTAAAGATGTGCATTTATTTGCACATCAACTTGTTTGTAAATATAGATAATGATTCCAAGATGGAAAAATGCCTTAATATTAAAGATAATACTATGATCCAAATTCTAGAGGTTTCTTGGAGGAAAATAGATCTCAACATAATCATGCTATTTGTGATTTGGACTCCCTTATACAGGGCAGCCACAATCTTCAGCCAGAAATGGACTTTTCTGAGCTTAAAAGCCATCTTCTCTGTATTGTCCACCCTTATCCAAAGTCCCAGGTAGTACAAACGTTTTTGAAAATGGTGGAGAATGGTATTTTACATAGTGAATGGTCATCGGTTCTTTATGATAAACTTACAAATGAGGAAAGAATACAGTAGCTATGAAAGAACTACATATGAATTCTGAGATAGTAATTAAGCCAGCTGATAAAGGAGGTGATATTGTCATAATAGATGAGGCAGACTATACTAAGGAAGGCCTTTGTCAACTTAATAATGATACACAATACAAGACACTAGCTCATTGATGGTTAACCTATGACACACGTGTCAAGTGACACACTGAGACATTTTTTGCTGACACACATCATAGCGCTATTCGTGCCATGCACTCAGTGGGAGAGTTGCCCCACCTCCAGATTTTTCTCAAAGTGACATACCACCCGAGTTATGTTCTTTTTTATGAATTTTAACACACCGAGCTCAAAAGGTTGGTGATCACTGCACTAGCTGATAACCCAATGGATGATTTTCAAGCACAATTTAATAAACTACTTTGGGGGGCATACAGTGAGGGAATAATATCTAAAGATGAATTTAGTTTTTTTAGTTTTTTGTGTAACCCCTTTCTAATCATGCCAGTGTTAAGTCTTATCCCCAAAATTCATAAAAATATTAGGTGCTCATCTGGTCAACTTATTGTTTCAGGTGTAGGAGGCCCCTTATAAAATTTGGCAAATATCTGGACTATTTTCTTTGTCCCTTTATGATGAACTTACCCTTTCATGTACAAGATACTGATGATGACTTAAAATGATTGGATGGTGTTCAAATGGAATCTTGATGGTTATTAGTATCATTAGATGTTGAATCTTTGTACACATCTATCCCTCATGAAATTGGAATTAGAGCCTGAAATAGTTTTTTGAGAATGAGAGGATTTACATCTACAATTTAGGAAACATACACAGTTTGTAATGGACTGTCTGAGATTTGTTTTGGAGCATAATATTTTTCAGTTTAATGGAAAACATTATCTGCAAATATAAGGTTCGGTCATGGGGGCTTACTGTGACCCTACATTTACATGCCTATATTTAGGAGAATGGGAGACCATTGAGTTCTTTGGCAAGTATTCCAATATAGCCAAGTCCAGGATCCCCATATGGCTAAGGTACATTGACATATTTATATTGCGCAACGGAAGTGTGAAACAATAATGGTCTTTGTTGAACAATTGAACCAAAATTCATACACTGTTTCCGACCCTAGAATATAGCCAGACCTCTATTACATTTTTGGATCTGAAGATCTCAGCTGAAGCAGGATGTTTAGCCACTGAGGTGTTCCGCAAGCCAACATCCACCAATACATTATGGAGAGAAGAGAGTATGCAACCTACATCTCTCCTAAAGGGCATACCAGTGGGGTAGTTTACCATGATGAGGCAAAATTGCTCTACAGACAAAAAGTTCCTGCTTTATTCAGAGGACTTAAAGGATAGATTTGTAAAGAGGGGTTACCTCAGAAAATGGATTAAGGCAGGGTATGATAGGGCTATAAGTACCCCACGCTGCCAAACATTTTATAGAACACAACTTGGTAAGAAAAATCTTGGTGATAAAAAAGAAAATATGAGGGTAATTACTACCTTCCACAACCAATCCATGACTTTTAAGTCTATTTTAGATAGGTATTGGGACATCCTTCTTACAGGCACTAAGATGGGCAAAGAGCTTTACAATTAATGTATAGGAGGAGAGCAGCCAATCTTGAAGACCTTTGGTCCATAGTGACCTAAATCCAACTGTCAACTCCAAAATGACTTTGGATAATTGGTTAGGGCTGCCAGGTGTAACTGGTTGTCACCCATGTGGAAACTATGATGTATGCAGATTTTTAAAAAAAAAAAGGATTTTGTTGACCTAAGGGGTCAAAAACATGCTATTAGAAATGTGAACAATTGCAAAAGAAAGAGTGTAGTATATGCCCTACAATGTAGTTGCCCCTTGCTTTATGTTGGCAAAACCATGCAGTCCTTAGGTACTAGAATTTTGGAACATAAGAGCTATTCTCAATAGTGATGAAAAGAGCCCGGTAGCATGACATTTTTGGTTACATCATAAAGGGAATGTGCATAATCTTAAAGTGTCGGCCCTGAAACATGTTAAATTTAGTAGTAGGAGTGGGAACCTAGATAAGAAAATTCTGTACAAAAGAAGTTGAATGGATTGTTCTGTTATGTGCTCTCCATCCTGGGGGCTTAAATGAGGAGCTGTCATTTAAATCATTCATGTGATCTCCCCTTTAACTTGCCTGCTGACATGTCAGTGCACTTTATAGGATATTTTGCTATGTATTGGGTGGTGCATAATATATCCTCTATTGTGTTTAGGTTCATATGTTGTTTTATAATATTGGTTTGGTAATAAAGGAAATGGATTATTTTAATGTGAAGCTATTTCGCCTGGTAACTCGGTGAGTGCCTGTCATTTTAAGGAGAGAGTATATCAAGCAGCACAGGAGGAACAGGAAGTTGACCTGCAAGAAGCCTTTTTAGGTGAAACGCGCGTAGGTGACATGGCTGCACTGCGGGACCCCTGAAGATGTGGTAAACTCTTCATGTCATTGAGATAAAGTCTATTCCCTACCTAAGTGGAGTGGGGATATGGCACTGATACTTGATGCCTCCTATAAGTTACTGGCAGCACACCTTTGAATGGAAGCAAGTCTGCCTTGGGAATCCAAAAATTTTAATCTCTATGTGTCGGATGTAGGGCAGTACCGTATAATGATCTCTGCTGGAGTGACCATGTATTTTTTTAGACTCTGCCATTTAACAGGAGCAATAGAAGCGTGTTAATAAAGGCACTTTCCTGACACATTGTTGACCTTATTTTGGTCCAGGATTCGGGGTAAAGCCATCCTGTAAGTGGTAATTTTTGGAGTGCTTTTAAGGATCCTCTTGTCTTTTCCTGTAGGTTTCACTTCTTTTCTTCCATTCAAAGGTAAGAGATTATTTGGTGAACAGTTAGAGACTATTATTCACAAGCGATGGGGAAAAATTACATTGCTTCTACAACAAAAAAACCAAGACCTTAAATGCAGATGGGCCAGTTTTTCCAGGACTCAGTCCATTCATTCCTATGCTCTCTCATCTCAAACTGCAGCAAAGTCCTCTGCATACAAACAACAGTCTGCATGACTCTTCTGCTTCTCTCCCTCCAAATCACCAGATGGGAGGAAGGTTAAAAGCCACATTTGCAGCTTGGAACCAGATTTCCTCAGATCATTGGCTCCCACAAATCATTTCCATGGGCTACAAAATAGAATTCAAGGCCAAACCTCCAAGGAGGTTTTATTCTCTCAAGGATTCCATCTGCCCCACAAGCATCAAGCTTGTCAGAACGTGGTGGCTCAGCTCTTAAATGCTAAAGTCATTCCCCTGTACCTCTCATCCAAAGGTTCAGCGGATACAAAAGGGACAATCACTTCTATCCAGTTTTTGTTTTAAGAAGATCAAATTTGTAACACTACATAAAGTTCAGGATGGAATCCTTAAGATTGGTAATCCACTCACCTCCTTAGATATAAAAGAGTTTTTCCTCCATGTACCAATTTGCCTGCTGCAGTTTGTAGCCCTTCCATTTGACCTGTCCTCAGCACCTTGAATTTCACAATATTTATGAGTGCAGTCACAGCCCATTTACGCATCTAGGGATTAACATAACTCCCTTCTTGGACAACCTTCTCATGCAGAAACTCTTTGGGCAATACAGACTACTATACAAATACTGCATAACTACCAAAGTAGTCTCTGCACCCAGGAAAACCTATTGGCCAGCGTGCACTTTGCAACACCAAACTCCATAGAGTTTTCCTACTTCCAGTAAAGGTAGACCTAGTCTCAGACTCTTCACAATTGTCCATTTTGGATCCAATCTAATATCACCACTACAGTGGCATAAATCAATCAGGGTGTAACATGGAGTGAAGCAGCATCAAGAGAAGTGGCAAGAATACTGCAATGGGCCAAGGACTCTGTTCCCTAGATCTCAGTGGTGTTCATCCCAGTTTTATTAACCAAGAAGCCAATTTCCTCAGTTGCCATTTTTTATTGGAGAATTGTAACTAAATCTAGAGGTATTTTCATGGATCACACAACAGTGGGATTCCCCCCAAGATGACCTCATGGCAACAAGGAACAACCCCTGATCGCTGCACAGAGCTGCAGATTCTCCTGCACTGTCCCTGATTGCCCCAGAGATTTGCCCAACAGGGCTTCTGATTGCCCTACACTTCCCCTGATTGCCCTACACTTCCCCTGATTGCCCTTTAGAGCCCCAAATTGTCTTGTAAAGCAGTCATTTTCCTGCACTGACACTTTATAGTAACTTTTTGCTTACCTTCCTTGAATGGTAAATTGAATATTTTAAACGTGCATATATTAGGAATATATTAAAATAGAATTTATGAAAATAATCTTTTGAAAGCTAGCTATAGATAGGCAGACATCCTGGAATTCTCTCAGGGTAGTGAAAAGTGGAATTGTATACAGTGTAACCATTAATCCCCCTTTCTGAATTGGTAGAGCTCCGGAGCAAACTACCCACCCCTGATAGAGAGCCTCAAAAAAGACAACTAAATGGTCCAAATTCCACATCTCCGGGTTTGGAAGAATTGCTGCTGTAAAGATGACATTCTTGCCCAGGATACTATATCTCTTCAGAACACTACTGATAAGCTTCCCTAAATCAGTAGCTACATCACTGCAAAAAACAGTATCACAGTTCATATGGGGTAATAAAAAAAACTCGCATAGCAGCCCAAATCATGAATAAACCAAGGAAAATAGGAGGATTGGGTGTCCCCAATATCTACAAATATTATTTAGCATTAATTCTGAGTTCAGTTGTATGGACACACCATTCCCCTGAAACTCCATGGTCACAAATAGAAAAGACAGTTTGTGAACCAATAGATTTAATCAATCTATACTGGATTCCCCCGCAACTTAGATGAGAGGTACAAGATCTGTTCCCCACAACTAAATTGATGCTGGATATATGGACGAAATACTATGACAAATTCAGACTAAACCCACCCAACTCTAGAATCCACTCTTTACTTTAACAAAAAATTCCCACCAGGCGAGGATCCTAATAAATTTAGAAACTGGATAAAAAATGGAGTAACACTCACCCATAAACTATACAATGACGACACAATTAAAACATTTGCTGAATTTCAGGTAGAATTTGGACCAGCTGACCAGGTATTTTATTAGTATCTACAAATGAGAGACTATTGAACAAAGAAAAAGAGATAACATTTGACACACAGACATATTTTGAGAATATGTGCTTCGCCTCCTCCATACCATGTAACTCCATTTCCATAATGTACAAAAACATTAGCTCTGACACAACAAACTTAGGACAACCATACCTGCGAAATAGCACAAAAATATTGGGACATGGTAACTAATTCACTTAGCAAAATATTCAGAACAACCATAACCAAAACTCCCCAAACATATTTACTGGGCCTACCAAGTTCAGAACTACACTTCAAAGATGAACATAAAATAATGACCCACATACTCACAGCAGCTAAAACATTGTTGGCAGCGGCGTGGAAAAAGCAGACACTTGCAGATCTGAAAGAGCTAATTTGCAAAGTAAATTGGGTTCACACAATGAAAAAAAAGAAATTTCCAAGACAACAAAGAATATAACTTTGAACTAATGTGGCTCCCTTGGTTCCAATACTTAGAAAACCTCAACACAGAAAGCACAACTGAAGTAATCGACCCCAGACAATGAAGGGTCTATTCCTATCTTTTACATGTACTAACATAAAATAATCTCCCCTTCCCTTCCCCTTCACTTATCCCAATGATTCACCCAGCCACTTAACTATCCATTAGAATATTGTAAAATACCTGTTATTGTTAAGAAGTATAAAATGTTATCAATGTTTAAACGAAGATGGGAAAATATTGCATTAAATAACAGAACCACACCATAGATTCTGATTGCCAAATTTGGAGTTAGGAAGGAATTTTTTCCCTAATGTGAGGATAATTAGATCTTGCCTCATGGGTTTTTTGCCTTCCTCTGGATCAACATAGCAGGAAAATAGGTTGAACTTGATGGACTTTTTTGTCTTTTTTTCAGCTTTATAAACTATGTTACTATGTATTGATATGGACACAAAGTAAAATTATTATGTTACGAATCCCATAATAAGCAAGTTGTAACAATACATGTTTTTGATTGATGCATATGTGAACAGTACAAGTACCTGTTTTGTTAACATAACTGTTAAAACAAAAACTTTAAATGATAAAAGAATTGGTAGAGGTCTTTGGTTCTGCTGAGAATAAATGTCAGTTAATTGGATTTAAAAAGCACACATGCAGTTAAATAGGGTCTGCAACTTATAGAATTGTTTAATAGGAATTATCAACCATGATCTGGTAACTGCTTATTGCACTGCAGAAGCATCAGGCTGCACCCACATGTAGCTTCTGGTAACCAATTAGCAAACATGTTTGTATAGAGGTCTTTTTGGAGGGTTATTTGCTAAAGTCCGAAATGTTGCGTAAAGGTGTGAATTTGCCAGCTAAAGACAGTCGCAATAGACTGCTAATGTTGCAGTGAAGACTTTATAATGAGAATATTGTCACATTCGCGACTATGAAAATATTGTCACAGTCTCAACTTTAAAATTGTTGTGGTCGTGGATTTGCTATAGGAATCCGCTGTTTGAGAATTCGACTGTCGAATTCTCACTTTAGTCAATAACCTCCTTTATGTGTAGGAGCAAGAAACCTGCTAATAATTCTGAATTTATGTTTTAAAATTCTAATTATTTTGTTTTAATAGATGGCAGGGTCAGTGAGGGATGGAAGCAATTCTGTTCTTGATTTTATGGCCATGAAAACATATTCTGATGTGTCTCTGCATATGTCTATGCTTACATCTTTTGGTAAGTATGAAAATAAGCATGAGTTCCATTTTCTAAATATTTATATTAATGAAGGTTTTCAATTTTAGTATATTTTATGTTTGCTTTATTCTGACATTAGACAAAGACAAGAAGGAATTAGAACATGATAGTAGTCATCTGAATATAGAAGATGCATCTAAGCTTTTACCTGCATTCCATGATGTGCACAATGACAGAGCTGGATCGAGACCATCTTCAAGTAGTTCACTGTCTAACAACTCAGAAAAAGATCACCTAGGTTAGCTTTGTGTTCTTTGTGTTAGGATTTATAGAATAATCAGTGTTAGACCTGTGATATTAAATATAATTCTAATGATAATATATATACATATATATAATATAGCTCGTTAAAACTGTTACTTGCTCTGTAGACTTGGTTTTTAACTAATATTTCACAGAGCTGAAAATAAACCTTGCTAATTACAGGGTTATAAATCTATATAAAATACACACATATTATGCACACTTCTTAAGGCTTCTTCTTATTTAATTTGTAATATACCATCATGTGAAACATTTCAATCTTGCTTCTTGGTGCTCCTTCTAGACACAAAATCACTTGTATATGTCTATAAATTTGTTTGATTCTTATATATGTCTATATTTTTGCCGTGCATTAGGCTAACTTTAGGTGGGAATAATATTAACTGAGAAGAAGACTTGTGTAGTGCACTTAATATATAATTGATGTGTAAGCAGCACCAGAGCTTATATGTATATTAATGGATTTTAGATGGATGTGTATGTATGTATATATTGTATGTATGTGTATATTAAAAGAGAGAAGAACATTTTGAATTTTATATATTTACATTCAGTTCTGGCACTCAATTTACAATATTAAAATTTAGTGGGTAACTAAGACCAACGTCTCAGCACTACTCCTTGCCTTTACCAAGATCACATAATAAAGCCAGAATGAATGCTTTAAATTCAAAAATTCAAAAAACCTACCTGTCCCATAAGTCAGGGCTTCACCTGGCCCCTCCTTACGCCTCATAATAGTAAGTCAGTTATGGCAAATGAGCCCGTATTACTAGGGCTGTTTGAATCCAGCTCTGGAGACTGAGTAACATGCACAGTTTGGTATATCCCAGCCAGGATTAGCACAAATCTCCAGGTCAGTGCTCTACAGAAGACTGGCCAACAGTAAGCTGATCCCTGTTAGTGCACTTCTATAGTAGAGATTGCATAATTCCATAATTCAACTGTCAGATGGGGAAATTCCAGCAGTGTCTTCAATACAGCAATTAAGATACAATGTATTACAATATATATACAATTAAAAATACAATCCAAATACAATGTATTAAAAATGAAAACAAATGAAACTTGCATCCATTTTAGGATATGGCACTATAATTGTAGTATGATAATTACGCTAACACACAATTATAAAAGACCCAGAGTATTAGGTGCTTATTGTTTGGACCAAGTGACTGCTCATCTTTAATGTCCACTACGCAACTGAAAAAATACAATAAAATAAAATAGAAAAGTGGCAGATGCACAATCTGTGCATCTAATTAGACAGAATCATCCCTCCTATTTTATCATACTGTATGTCAAAGAAACAAGTAATCTTCTTCCATGGTCACCCCCTCCTATCATCATCTGGATTGCAATCTATCCCCATGAACTCAAGTTGGGGTAAATTATGTCTCTTTTCTAAAAATAAAAAAAAAATATGGATGGCTTCCAATTAATTAGTGTGGCCATCCTTGGATGTAGTTCTATGTGCATCTATATGTAATTTCAATGCCCCATCTGTTTTGCCTTGGTAAGTCAGACCACATGGGCATGTGATAATGTAAATGGTACTGTATCCTCATACGTTACCCTGTGTGTGAATGTTGAAAATGTGTCCCTGTTGTCATATATTAGGTTATATGAGGTACATTTATAATATAGCCTATCCTCTGTTCCCTGTGGATCGGTGAATAGCAGGGCTACTGGGTCAGATTTAACCAATAAATCCCTAAAGGATTGTACCTCTTTTATAACCATTCCCAGGGGTAGGGAGACTGCTTTATCACTAACAATAATGGGTCATGCCTGTATGATACAACTATTTTACTTCCATAAAATTAACAAAAGAAAATGTACATGCCAAATAAGAAACCCATCATCAATGTAGCATAAGTATACAAGTAACTCATGCTGAAATTTTGACAGAATGTGTTTACATTCCTACCAGTACATACATAATTTGGTGAATGTCGGGGTCATGGCCGCCCCCATTGCTATTGCAGTTTTCTGTCTTGTGTATGAACGTACAAATTTTAAAATAATAAGAATAAGTCAAAACCTTAAGAAGCAACTCCTTGCAAAATTCTACTAGTGGGCCAACATACTATGCTGATTGAAGCAATAATTCACCTTCCACTTCTACTCCCTCACCCTGGGAATATTGTTTTATAAACTAGATACATCTAAGCTAACGAGCAGGAAATGGTCCTCTGGTAAAACTATGGATTTTATTTTTGCTTAAATATCACCCATATCTTTAAAATATGTACTGATATTCTTGACCACTGGTTGTAATAGATGGTCTAAGTATATACCCAATGGCTGCAGTATACCCCTGCACATGGATATTATGGGAAGACCTGAGGGCTTAACTGAACTCTTATAGATCTTAGGGGGGG
>WMED01003620.1:0-11741 GCA_019650415.1 Pipa parva
TACAGTCGCGAGCGCAGATCAGTCAGTCCGAAGTGAGACGAACACTCTGCACCTCACTTCGGACTATCGTGAATTCGCCCCCTAGTGCGGTCCGCCGACTGGCTGTGATCTTGCTCTGCGGCCCACATGCTGAGTTGAGTTTGAGACCCCCTGTTCTATGCAATCCCAATCAATTAGATCCTGTCTCTCCGTCTCTCAGGAAGGGCTGTAGTGGCCCTATATAACTGTAGTTATACAGCTACCTACAATTCTGTACAGTCCCAGAAAGTTCTAGATAATTCTGGACAGTTCTAGAAACTTCTTGATAATTCTCACAATTCCAGAAGCTTCTTAAGTATCTTGAAATATTGTGAATATCCTTAAAAATAGATCAATTTCAAAATATCATTGTGCTGACCACAAAAGCAAAGTTTACAAGGAATAGTAACTTTTTTCTATTCATTTAAGGTACAAACAATCAGGAAAACACACTTAACAACTGGTAACAAAAATTTTTTTTGAAAATTGTTACATGGTGTAATCAATTGTATTTTTTATTTCGACTTGACTGTTCCTTTAAGAAATTGACTCTTGGCTTACAGCACAACCTGTTGCAAAGTCACTTACAGGTCGACAGGTAGAGGAAAGTGCATGCTTTCACAAGAAAGGAGAAAGGTACTAAAATTCCTACACCTCATATTTTACTTTTTGTTATTCTCAATGTAAAAAAATCTGAGGTATAATTTGAAAGGTTTGTTTTCTGCATATTGAAATAGTACAGTTACTGTGGGTATGTTTTGTAGCTAATCTTTTTGCTTATGTGTTTAACACTATCCACTTTAACACAAGCTCTCATCTTCTGTATCAGTTAAAGCCTAACCTGGCTGGCTTTCATACACATATGTATCGAAACACTGTACACTTAAACACATCCTAATGAAAAATATCAGCACAATTGCCTACACCTCACAAAGAGACTAATTTGCGGTCGACCACTGAAGCTAAGCAATGTGCATACCTACCCACAACCTGACACATGCACTTATATTTAAAATCAGATTCACAAACGGTGAATAATTTACTAATCACTATAGCTTTTTAAATGTGTTAACTGTTACATAGTGTATGTCATGTCCACGAATGTGTGTTGGTTTATCCTCTCTTTAGCAGTTGTTATTGTCTGTGCTGTCAGCTTGATGAAACTTATGTGGAAATTGTCTCCTTGTTTGCCTCTTTTGTCTAAATCTGTAATTCCAGAAAAACAAAAAAAGTTTTATTTTGTTAAAGGTACCTGAGCAACAACAGATCACCCTTTGTAGTGGAGTCGAAGACACTAAACATTATGAAGAGGCCAGAAAGTGTGTGGAAGAGTTGGCTCTCTATTTAAAACCCCTTAGTACTGCAAGAGGTGTGTTGGTTTTTGGTTGTATTTACTTGTGAGGATATAATTCCACCCCCCCACCCCCCCCATCCCAATAAGTTTACATTGCCAGCATATTATATAGGCAGCCTATTAGTTGTAATAGATAAATAAAAGCAAAGGCTCAAAAAAGCACAGAAGCAGTAAAACTGAATAATAAGGGGGAATTCACCAAGCTCCGAAGTGAGGCGAACACTACGCGCCTCACTTCAGAGCTTGGTGAATTCCCCCCTAAGTGTTCATACAAAGTCCTAGACACCTATTTAAATAATTGGCCACCATGCACACTGTGTAATAAAACTAAACAATCAATATTTTTACATACTAAGAGAGCAGCATTACTGCTTGAATATTTAGTAAAGCAAGCACTAGATGCCTCTGTTTTCCAGTGTTTTATCCACATTCCCTCACTCCAGAATGAAGCTACACAATGAGCATGCCCAGGACTTTCCACATTCACATGGAAAAATAACTAAGTCTGCATACACAGCTCATATCTCTTTATGTTTTAACCTTTAGATACAGTGAGTATGGAAGGCCACTTTCTAGATGAGTTGGTCATGCCTAGCCATTAGTCTAGTTTTAAATTCTAGTTAAATTTTCCACTCTTCTTGATTACTAAATTATTTTCTTGATTACTAAATTATTTTATTTAACCAGGTGTAGGCCTAAACAGCACTTCTCAAAGTGTGCTTAGTCGTCCCATGCAAAGAAAACTGGTGACACTTGTGCACTGCCAACTTGTGGAAGAGGAGGGTCGTATTAGAGCTATGCGAGCTGCTCGTTCACTGGGGGAAAGAACAGTCACAGAGCTCATCTTGCAGCATCAAAATCCTCAGCAACTGTCCTCTAACCTATGGGCAGCTGTCCGTGCCCGTGGCTGCCAGTTTCTAGGACCAGGTAGAACCAAAATTTTAATGGCATGTAGAAATATTTTTTGCTTTCTTTCTTTAACAGGAAAATCATTGTATGAATTTACAGTCAGTTTCTGTGAAATATATAAAAGGATTGTATTGTGCAAAAACTTTAAAGTCACACTATTGTTTATTTTGAATTTTGTGCTTTTAGCCATGCAGGAAGAGGCACTAAAGCTTGTCCTCCTGGCTCTGGAAGATGGATCTGCACTCTCACGGAAAGTCTTGGTTTTATTTGTGGTGCAGAGACTTGAACCACGGTTCCCTCAAGCCTCGAAAACTAGCATTGGGCATGTTGTCCAGCTGCTCTACAGAGCCTCCTGCTTTAAGGTGAAATAAAGTTGTATATATATAATAAGAGTACATTAGATTACTGATATGTTTTTTCACTTATCTTTACAGAGAGTTTGCTTTTAAAGGGATAGTATAGTGACTGTAAATAATCTCATTTACATTTATACACTAAAGAATTCCTGTTTTTTTTCCTCATCTAAAGATACTTTTATTAAAATAAGGTAACTATACATACCAAGGCTTTTTATTTTTGTTTTACAATTCCAGGTAACAAAACGTGATGAAGATTCCTCACTAATGCAACTGAAGGAGGAATTTCGCACATACGAAGCACTGCGTCGTGAACATGATTCCCAGATTGTTCAGATTGCCATGGAAGCCGGTTTACGGATTGCACCAGATCAATGGTCCTCCCTCCTTTATGGTGACCAGTCTCATAAATCTCACATGCAGTCTATTATTGATAAGGTAACAGGTTCTTTCCTCTCTTTGCTGTTATTTTTCATTGATCCACCAGTAATCATCTAAACATATTTACGTATTTAGGGCAATCTATTTAATGTCAATACAATACACATTTAAAATATTATATATTATGTATTAAATATTATAAAGTAAAATTTTTTACAGAAAAATGTCTCAAGTTGTGGTGCCATAAATCTACCACTGTTGTTATAAATGAGCCTATCTACATAGTATCTGGTATAAGTAGTGTGTAGAGCCAGAACATTGTACTCGTATATAGAAATTGAAATATGAAAAATGCAGATCAGGCAGACAAAATAGTGCAGCACTGTAAGTTTCAGATAATAAATAAGATCATTTAAGGACTGAAGATTTTGATGATGTGATTATAAAATTCCTTTAAGTATTTATGGTTTTCAGAGAGTGCTTTTTTTTGTCTTAAACCTGAATCCTTCATGTATTAAACTCCCCCACTATATTTAGTTATTTAAAAGCTAGCTAGTTATTACAAGAAAGGTTTTGTTAAGTTGCAGACCCCGGCCTCATTTGCTCAGAGTGTCCAGGAACTGACCATTGCCCTTCAAAGAACTGGAGATCCTGCAAATCTTAATCGACTTCGGCCACATTTGGAGTTACTAGCCAACATAGACCCAAGCCCAGGTAAGCATTGGCTTGACAAATTACAACTAGGCACTTAAAATAGGCTGTACTGGATGGACTTGTCTTTTTTCAGCCTTATAAACTGTGTTACTTGCAAAGTCAAGCTAGACCGAGACCAGTAAAACAGTGCATGTACATAGTTATTTGAGTCTTGTGCATATTTTTCTTTTGCATTATTTGTTTCATGCCACATAATTCGGGGTCAGTGCTTACATGCACCTCTGTGAAGCCAGGGGGTGGATCATGCTCTAAAGAATCACATAAGCACATGTGACAGGTGTGTAATCATCCATTTTTTTAGTGCATTGATACAAATTGGCTATTAAATGTTGTGGTAGATGGCAGGTTAGGATAGAGTGATCGTGTTAGTCCACAGATGCAAAAAAATTAGTTTTGCAATACTTGGCGATACTGTTTTTAATGGACTAACTGTCATTTTAAATAGACGAGCTTTCGAAAGGTCTGTTCTCCCTTTATCAAGGTATTGCTTGTAACTTGATAAAGGGAGGGCAGACCTCTCGAAAGCCTGTCTATTTAAAACGACTGTTAGACAATAAAAAAGGTATCATCAAGTATTGCAAGTGTTCTCAAAATGCTCATTGGGATTGGTGAATTAAGATTATACAAATAGATTGTCTGTTTGGGTAAAGCTGACTTGGATCATCCTAGTGCAGGGGTCTCAAACTCAATTTACCTGGGGGCCACTGGAGGTAAAGTCCGGGTGAGGCTGGGCCGCATCAGGTTTTCCACAAGAAAACAACAGACTAATAACAATATATAACCCTGCGGGGCAATCAACGGCTTTGTGGGGCAATATGCAGCTCTGCTGGGTGATTTGCATCTGCTGGGGAAATTAGCACCTTTGTGGGGAAATACGTGGTCTGCGGGGCAATGTGCGGCTTTATGGGCTACTGGCGCATCTGTGATTTTTTTTTAAAATTATTATAATTGGGGGTAAATTTTATGGCTGGGGGGGCAAGCTGGGGACACTGGGGGGTTGTGGGGTCATTGGGGTTTAATTTATTTTTCATTGGTGGCCATGGGATGGTCAGGGGGGTTGGTGGGGGGAGTCTTACTTACCTCCAGGCAGAGTTCGACAGCGCGTGCTGTTGCTGCAGCAGCCGGCAGCACTAAACAGGAGAAGGAATCCGGAAGCACTCAGTGGGGCAATACGTGGGTCAGTGGAGCAATCTGCGGCAATGCTGGGCGATTTGCAGCATTATGGGGTAATTAGCACCTTTGTGGGCCAATATGCAGCTCAGTGGGGCAATAAGCGGCTCAGCGGGGTTCATGATGCCTCAGTGGGGCAATCTAGAGTTGTGGGGCGCAATCTGGGGAAGTTTAGTGAAGTATAAAGTTGTTAGATTGTTTGTTTGTTTTTTTGTTATAGTAAATGGGGGCAATTTTAGGGCTGGGGGAGCAATCTGGGGATACTGGGGGGTCGTGAGGTCACTGGGGGGATGTGGGGATATGAATGGGGAAATCAGGGACCATTTTATTATATTGGGGACAGTGTGGAGGGATCTGGGGGGTAGTGGTGGCTGTGTGTGTGGGGGGGGACTGGTACTTACCCCCCTTGCAGAGATCGGCAGCGAGTGCACAGGCTGCCGTGTCTTGTAGCCAACTGAAGAGAAGAAACCCAGAAGCGCAGATCACATGCGCTCCCGGGTTCCTATTGGTTCTTGTGACCGATCGGGTCACAGGAGCCCTCCTCTTTGCGTGGAGGGAGTCAGCTAGGACTCCCTCTGTGTCGGACCAGCGCTCCACCGGCGAAAAAAATGCCTGGTGGAGCGCAGGACCGGGGGCCGCAGTTGGCCTGCGGGCTGCGAGTTTGAGACCCCTGTCCTAGTGTTTCAGTAGTATTTTAGCTATCAAAAGAAAGCCCCACATGGTTACAGTGTTATTTTTTGGAGAGGTGGCCTCTCTGATGTAGTTTTCCTACATATCTTGCATAAAGTGCCAAAAGAGTTGTTTTTGAAGGGTTAATGAAGGCACATGTTGAGATTCACTAATAACTCAGCAGGGAGCACCAGGGTTGGCTTGTTAATTTACTTGACCCATGTACATTCCAAATCCTCCACTGGATCAACAGGGACTTCTGTTTTCGCTTGCTTAGCCTGGGAAAGGAGAAGAAAGCTTCTGAGAATCTTGGAGAGGGGAGGTCCTAAAATCCACCTGATTTAGAGCTTCCCCTTTAGTAATGGCACATCTCACAGACCCTATCTTGAGTGAAATTTCTTGCCACTTTGAAGAGGTTCCTAGTTTATTTTCTAATTCTAAATAGTGGTTTTGCGCTTCCACCCACCTATAATTAATTAATGAATGAAATAGCATGGGGTGTTCAGATATCCCATAATTTTTTTTTCTGTGTCCCATATCCCACTCATGTCTTTGCTTTTCACAGCTGCACCTCAACATCAAGTGGTCATGCTAGATCATTAACATGATCAGGGTTCTGCCCTCCCTTCTTTTTTTCCTTTAGGTCAAGAGACTCTCTGGATTATTCAGAATTGTCTAAGATGGAAATCCTGCATTTTTGATTGCAGTAATAAAACAGGTCATGCCCCTTTAAGATATTGAGGTTCACTTGCTAAGCATCTAGGTGGACTTCCCCCCCCCTGTCTTTTAGCCATGAAGATAGTGTGGCTCAGCAGATAAGGATCAAATAATACTGTTTGTGAGAATCTCAGACCTCTTGCTTCTGCCATGCTTCTGCCCAGTCTGGTTCCGCAAAACCAACTGTGCAAACTGACTACTGGATTTTTTTCTCTCTCAACTTTGCAGGTTTTACAGATTGGATGTAATATCTTGTCAGCTGGAATTTTTTTGCCACAATTGTTGAGTGATCACATTGCTTTTTAGGTTTTTATTTTGTATGTATGTATAATTTTATTATGAAACGCTGTACAGTTCAGCAATGCAAATGTTTTGAATAATCATTTTTGAAAGAGAGCTGCCAAGGCCAGTTTTGCTTTAGGGTAGATATTTTACACATACCTAAAAGTTTTTATCATTTCTGGAGGCTGATGATTAAAAAAGCTTCAGGTCTTCCCCACCCCCTCCTGTGATTCTGGCATCATTGGGCTTTTGTACAGTTGTCATAGTGTTTCTGTGCATCAAAATAGAAATTCAAATTACATCTTTACATATGCAGCACTATACCTTAGTGAGAAGTGTTTCTCCCCAGTAGTTGTTTCATCTGAAGCAGGATGATTGATTAAGCAACTTTTCAAAACTCCTGCACCAGGAAATGTGTGTGACGTGTACCAGCAAGTTTTCCATGAAAAGCTACCTTCCCCAGGACATTTATGCTCTGCTTACTACTTAGCATATGTGCACAAGTTCGCTTTTCCTCAGTAATCTCCTGCATTCCAAACGTAAACAAACTTAATTTGTTTGGCCAAAAGGTCATCACACCACTTAACCAATAGCAGTCAGGCAGCTTTTTCTTCTCATGCCTAACTTGCAAAAGAGAAAGGGGAGGGGGAGGGGGAGCAGGAGAGGAAAAAAAATGTCAGCTATCTATAGAACTAAACAGTGCAACAAAAGGCAAGTATTATTTCTTCCCTAAACTTTTTTTTAACTATTTGTGCCAGCGAGTTTTATATGTATGTGTGCAGTTATATTGGCACTATAGTGCCCCTTTAAAGTGGCTGTGTACATTCAGTATTATAAAAGCAAGTAAAGTTGCTTTATTGCAATTGTGTATTTCTACTTATGTGCAGCTGTCATTGAATGGCCAGTGCCTGTCATTCGAGTTTGCTGCCTGGTCTTCTGTGCCAAAGCAGATGTTCCAAGTTCTGTAATGATGGTTTACATAAACAGCCAATATGTGAGCGTGTGCAAAAGTGGGAGCACTTTAGATTGGTTGATAATCATGAGAATGTTAAGCATCATTCCTGGCAATAGAAGGTCAGCAGCATGATGAATTACAGGGTAACCCTATGGTAAGCAAGGACTTATGGTTTAGTTCCTTTCATTAGGAGAGAGGACAAAATAAATGTTTTAATGTAGAATACAGACTCTAATCATTAAAATGCAATATTTATAATGTTTAATTGGAAACAGTAGGTGGGTAGAATTTCTGGGTGGGAAAACAGAACAGATACTTACAGTCCTTAAAGAGAAGAAAATCTACATAAAGCAACAAAAATATTTGCAAGTACTTCGTTAAAATAAAAGTTACATCAGTCCTGATGGTTAATTCTATTTCCATATTGGTGGACAATTATTCTACCTGGACAGAATGGACACATTTGGGGCAGTGTTTCCTTTGTACACTTTTCACAATAGTGTATTTTTTGGTCACTGTAATTTCATGGATGTATATGATTTTTATTAAGTTATTTTCTGGTTCATGTTTAGATGCTCCTCCTCCAACTTGGGAGCAGCTAGAAGATGGACTGGTAGCTGTGAAGACTGTTGTGCATGGGTTAGTTGATTACATCCAAAATCACAGCAAGAAAGGAACAGACCAACAACAGGTAAGACAAATTCTCTCTCTGTGGATAAGAAGGTCCATTGTAACATCAAAATTAAATTTTTCCCTTCAGGTCTAGCTAGGCTTTTGTGTCCAATTATACTGTTACAGAGTGGATCATAGTGCACGGATAAAAAAAAAAAAAGTAATTTTAAAAAAGCCAAAGAAATGTAAGGGATCAATTTCAGCCTGTAGTTTTTATCAGGTTCATTTTCCGTATGTTAGTCTTGAGCCTTGAGTCTATTAAAGTACTGTTATAACATCTCTTCCTTTTTTTTTCCCAGCCTCCGCAACACAGCAAGTACAAGACCTACATGTGCAGAGACATGAAACAGAGGGGAGGTTGCCCCCGTGGGGCTAGCTGCACCTTTGCCCATTCTCAAGAAGAATTGGAAAAGTAAGTTAGTAATTCTAAGTTTGTAATATTTTACTTTGCTTTCAGAAAGCTTCTTTTAAAATGAAACTCCACCTGCTTCTAATCTAAGCGTCCTGATTATAAAGCCCTGGTTTTATATTCTTAATTCACTAATGAAGTGTATTAGGATTTTTGTAATAAACATTGAATGTCACTGCATGTCTGTAATTTTTATATTTCAAACTCCATTTTCGTTTTTTTGATTAACTCAGGTTTCGGAAAATGAACAAACGCTTGGTTCCTAGAAGGCCCATCAGTGCTTCACTTGGGCAGCTAAATGAGGTGGGGCTACCAATTGGTGCACCACATTCTGATGAAGGCCCTATGGATCTTCCAACGCGGAAGCAAACTGGACTTCCCAATGGAATAGTGCCAGGAACCTCTGTGACGCAACTTATCTCAAGGAGTACAGATCCTGGCTTTGAGTCTGTCCTTAAGCCAGTAAAACTGGATCACCTAAGTAGCAGTGCACCTGGCTCTCCTCCAGAATTGTAAGAATATTTTTTTTAAATTTCAGTAATTTCAGTTTATCTAGATGACATTCTTATTTTTACCTCAGATCTTGCTTCTCATCAGTACCATGTTAAAACAGCTCTCCAATGTCTTACAGAAAATGGACTCAATGTCATAGTAGAAAAATGTATTTTTGAACGACCTCAAGTAACTTTTCTGGGGTATATCATGTCTTGTAAAGGTCTTGAAATGGATCCAGACAAAGTCTCAGCTATTCTGAAATGGCCACAGCCTACAGGTCTTAAATACAACCAGCACTTTCTGGGCTTTGCCATTGCCATCAATTTATTAAGAACTATTCCTCCATTGTGGTTCCCATCACAGCTCTAACTATATAGGGGGCTAGTTTGAAGAATTTACAGAAATTAAAATTCCGACTTCCTTACACTAGCTAAGCAAAATAGTTATCAAAAACACCACATTTAGTGAAAGATACAGAGAAACCACAGGCTCAAATGGTAGATTTTCAAGGACCGACAAAACCAACTTTATGTCCCAGTTGAGGAAAGGAGCCTTATTTAAAGGAATGATATCCATTTCACCCTGAAGGAAGGTGTATGCATCATCTTTAAGAGCTAACCTTTGTTGAAAAAGAACACCTAAGTCTGAAACTTGAAATGCCAGGGCAGATGAACTGAGCCCTTATCCAAACCAGCTTAAAGAGACTATAAGAAGATGTGGAAGCAGAAACTGCTCAAAAGAGAGATCCAGGGAGGTATACCAATCCCAATGAACCTTCCAAACTCTGATATGCAAAAGAAGAAAATGACTTCTGTGCTTTTAATATTGTGTGAATAATGGCTTCTAAAAGACCCTTCCTATATAAGATCATCAGGTCAACAGCCATGCAATCAAAGATAGGGAAGGCAGATTAGGATGAAGTAAGAGGACCCTGGGACAAGATTTGGAAAAAGGAATGATCCACAGTGGACCCTACCCACCATGTGTCCTGGACCAATTGGGGGCAATGAGAAATACTCTGGCACTGTCCTGACTGACCTTCTGAAGAACTCTTAGAAGCATAGAGCAGTGATTTTCAACCGGGATTCCACAAGGACAACCCAGGGGTTCTGTGACACACTGGTTGATCGGCATCATTACCCGGCTCATCAGAGAGATCGCATCGATCTCTCTCTGATGAGCCGGGTAATGATGCCGATAGCTAATGATTTGGTCTCTGTCCATGCTAACAGTGATCTGACAGCGATCACTGTTAGCAGGGACAGAGACCGCATCATTACCTGGCTCATAAGAGAGAGCGACAGAAGTCAGAGACAGAAGTCACACGCTTGACACTTTGGCACTTTGTCTTCTGGAAGGGAAATATGAAATCTTTCCATGTCACATATCATACCTAGAGACTGAAGGGACTAACTTTGAATGAGCAACAGTGAAGTTCTGTATCCTCCAAGAGACCTATAAGAAAAGGAGATTTTGTACTTAACCATCAAATCTTTTTTTCTCTTATTCTCTTGAGTGACACAGGGTTCTCTCCCTATTTGGGCTGAGTATTTTCAGTCTGGTGTTGGTTCTCTGTTTAAATTTTTTTTTTTCCTAAATTGTTTGCTTTGTCATAGTTTCTGGATCATTTACTTCCTTTGTAGGAGGGTAAAGTCCCCAGGGGAAGAGTTTTGTTGCTATATTTTGTTCCACTTAGCCTTCACTTGTGGCTTGGGACTGCCCTGATTTTCCTTTCTTGCCTGTTTCCTAATAATTTCTTGAAGAAAATTTAGTTTTGTTCTGCATTGCACTAAGCAATATTCATAAAATGTCATTTTTCTTCCAGGCTTGATCCTGTTCCCAAGACTTCAATGTCTGCTTTGCCTGTCCAGTCCCACCCTGCTGCCTCTCGTGTTTCAAGTGAATTGCCACCATTGCCTGTGTCAAAGCACATCCAAATGGTTGCTCGGGGATCCCAGATATATGGTCCTCCTCCAGCAGATATGTTTTACCAAGAATGTCGGGGTTCTGGACCCTCATTTGAAGCAGCGTCCTATGCACAAGGTACTTGACCCATAACAGAACCTCACTTTTATGTTCATTAAATATGTACTAAAGATCAGACTTGTTTTCCATATTCCTCCTGCTATCTGCTTGCTTTTCTGTATCATTTATGCCAATCAACTCCTGTCTTCTCACCCCAGCTACTCCCACTGCACTCCATTGCCTACTGCTAAATTTTTCTCAAGAACTGTTATGTCATCATTTTCAGTTAAGAGTTGAACTCACTATGCAAACACACCAACATTATCCCTCTCATTTTGCCCTTCAGAAGCTCTTGTACAAGTGTGAATTCCTAGAATGATCAAATGTGTCTGCCATCTCTCTGTGCAGGCAGTTGAACCTTCCTGCTCTTTTACACTGGCACATGTATATTAAGTGCTTTTTTTCATCAAGCAGAGAAGGTATGAGGTGTATGAAGACTGTTTTAAGAGAGAGGCAGAGAGGTATTAGAATAGTGTTTTAGAATAAAATCCTTCTTCTTAAATACCTTTGTCACATCTCTCTTTTAAATGGGTTTTTGATCCATTTCTCAGAGCTTTCTATTTATTGGCCATCTAGTATTAAGTACAGCAAGTGTTAAAATTATAGATTTAGGCT
>WMED01003620.1:11772-21885 GCA_019650415.1 Pipa parva
CTAATTATAATCCACTTTCTCTTGCTTCAGGAAACTGAGAGCAAGGCAGCTCCAAGAGATTGGAGAAAATCAGCTTAAAGCTGTTTAGTAATGTTAATGTTGCACACAAGTGACAGCCTGCACAGAGGTAACAGGAAGTGCAATAATTAGCTACAAGCTTTTGTTCCAAATGCTTGTTGTTTCTTCTATTCCTTCTCTGCAACACTTGTAATTGCAAATACGTGACCAATAAATATGAAATAATTATTTACAGGTTTTAGTGTCCCTTTAACTGCCTTTTGATACACTCAAACATTTCTTTGTATCCCTTTGAACTGTTGAATATTAAAAATAAGAGAAATAAAAGCAGGGACTTGCATCTCTTTATATTTCTGTTTAGTCTAACTGTACAAATTGGAATAACGGGCACTAGCACCTGGAAGACTTGCATTTGTTTTCAATAAAAGTAAATGGAATGGCAAGTATCAAAATACACATTACATTTTGTTGATAGTCCCAGTGAGTTCCACTAAACATAACTGTGCTGTGGTTGTAAGTGAACTAGACTGAGCTACATGTCTGGTAAAGAGGAAAAGATTAAAATGTCCCTGACTAGTAAACAATATTTTTATGTGTTTAATCATGGTTGTGTATACATGCTCACACATTAATTTGAAACTGTGGCATGTCTTCTGATTTTATTAACATATTGTTACATGATTTGTGCTTATATGAATCACATTCACTTGTAGGTGTTTATTATCCACCTCAGTCCTCCCAGTGTGTTTCACGCTTCATAAGGCCGCCTTCTGCACCTGAACCTGCCGCCACCTACCTCGACCACTATGCTCCCTATTTACAGGACAGGGTTGTAAGTACGCAGTATGGCACACCTACTCAACAGTACCCACCCATTGTACCCACTCAGTACCAACCACATTATGACAACCGTCGTGCTTACCCTTCAAATGCCTCAACTTACCAGCGGGAGGAAATGGTTCGTGCCAGTCCCGTGCCTCTAGAGATGCCTCCTGCTGCTGTCTCACCCTATGTCCCTGAAACCAGAGAACGGTACCAGGCAATTGAAGGTTATTATGCACATCCGGGACAGATAAGACCTTCCTATCACAGGGTAAGTGCATAGACACATCCCTATATTTATTTATTTATTTATTTAAACTGGTTCTGAATATATGAGATTGAAAGTGAAAGTGAGTAGAAAAATCTTATTGAAGTCTCCTGCAAAGATGTTAATGACCATTATTGAAATGGGCAACAGTAGTTACAGATGCACAACTTTAGACAAATAATGGTGCAAACCATTAATTTAGCTCGGTTGTCCTGATTTTGTTTTGGGCTGGATGAAATCTTAAAACTTTATTTTAAGTACTTATTTTAAAATCTTGTATTGGCAGGGATAATTGGCATGTATTCCCCAGTACTGTAAAGAGTGCTTACTTGTTTAGTTTAAACTTTTTGGGCACAGAGTATCCAGTAAATCTCCCCCTATACTCAACTAATGAGTGTAGTTATTTTCTGTATTATTCAGGACTTATTCTCTCTGAATTGTCTGTTAAGTCCTGTATACATCAGACCGCACTTTATTTAAGTTTATTTTGAATGGATCTGCACAGCACATCTGTACTGTTTCCTATGCCAGCTCTGGTAAAGCAACACTGACATAGGCAGGTTTGTGATCTTACTGTTTTTATTAGATTAAAAAAACTTCAGAAAAGGAGAAATTGTATTTAAAATCACGCAGACTAAACTTTTTCTCTTTTAACTGGATTTTCTTAGACATGTAAGCCTGCCATTGACTTAGATTAATTCTTTGTTGAAGGACATAGCAAAGACACAATTTAAAGAAAAAAGTTGTTTCAAAGTAGCCTATATCTATCTTAGCTTTGATATGTAGCTTGCCTATTTTTCAAAGGCTAAATTAGCCTATAAGCTAGCAGGTCTATGTTTCAAACCCAGGTAATAATAAAGTATGCAGTACTGTAGTGATGAGACCAAATACATGCAATCTGCTGTAAAGGTTTATTGGTTTAGTAGAAGGGACCCACCTTCTAGCAGTGTCACAAGAAACCAGCAGGCGTTCTGGTTTTATTGACTGAGCCCCCTACGTAGGACTCCCACTGGTTTAAAACCCCCTTTCTATGTGATCTCTATAAATCCTGCTTAAAGTGATATATACACAATATTTCAGATATTGGGAGATACAGACAGGACCTTTGGGGTAAAGCACAGGAGGGCACAATTTGCAGCACTTGCATACCTGCAGTTCAGACCTCTTCGCAGGCTCTCAGACACTTCCACTTCTCAGCCAGAATGGTTGAGATCCATAACCCAAGCTTTTGTGACGTCTATATGGACTACCTCTTCATCTGCAGATCCTGCATGGGCTATATCTCTATCTTAATCTTGCCAATCCTTATCTAATTCTCTCCTTGCTTCTACTAAACACAAGAAGAGAAGGACTGCCAGATCACCTTCATCTTCCTCTGAAGGTGATGTTTCTTTGTTAGAAGACAATTTTTCTATATTTTCAGATGAGGGTGACACTTTTTCAGACAGTCCTTCCAACAGAGACTCTTCTTCTTTTTCCCATAAGGATTCGGAAGAGGCACTTATAAAGGCAGTGTTCGAGACGTGTTCGAAACTTTTGAGGAATCTCAAAAGTTCTATTTTCAAGAAACCTCATGGTAATTTAAAACAGATTGTGTCAGAAGAATGGCAATCTCCAGTAAGTTGTTTCCATGTGTCTTAAGCGTTTTGCTTCTCTACCGTTTTGTGATTTCAGATGCTGACCTATGGGCTTCTCCCCCTCACATGTTTGCTTCTGTCTCCCACTTATCTAAACTTAAAACTATCCCACTGAGGGATGCTGCTATCCTTCAAAGATCAGTCAGATCGTGGGATGGAAGTTCTTCTAAAGAATATTTTTTTTCCCGATGGTTGCTTGCTTTTGCCCCTCTTTTGCTATAGCGTGGGTTGCCTTAGAGTCCTGGCTCACCAATCTTCTGGAAGCCATTGAGTCTGGCACTCCCAGAGCAGACTTACTGCCACTTCTTTATCTTCCCATAGAGGCTTCTACATACATAGCAGAGGCAGCATTAGACTCAGCTAGACTTGAAGATAGAATTTCATCCAATTCAGCAGTAGCTTGATGCTCCCTTTGCTTAAATCATGGTTTGCTCATTTCTCTGCCTTTCTCACGGAAGACTCTTTTTGGGCCAGAGCTTAAGGAAATTATTTCCCAAGCCACTGAGGGCAAGATTACTTTATTGCCACTGTACCATCCGTTTAAATCTTTTTGACCCTCATAGACAATGTCTCAAAACTTCAACAATAAATCATATTTCTCAGGGACTCTTCCTCAAGATCCTCCCCTAGAAGTAGAGGTTCAGAACAAGAGATCTTCTAATTGGGCTCAGAAGAGAAGACCCTCTATTCTCACTTCTGATAAGCCCTTGAGTGCATGACTATCCTCTGAACTCCTCAAGGGAGCCATCTATTCCTCTTTGTTTCAGAGTAGGATCATCTCCACCACAGACAGATTGGTTATTACCACTGTAGTGGATGGTTAAGCCATTGACTTGGTGGGAACTCCTCCTTTGCATATTTTCCTGACCAGAAAACTGTTAGATACTTTAAAGAGTCTAGCCTTAAGGGAGATCATGGCAGGATTGCTCCATTTAAGAGTGATTGCTGTTGTGCCACAATTTGAAGGCACTCAACAAATGTGTAAAAAGAACAAAGTTCAAGATGGAATCCATAATTGCATCCATGGAACCAGGCAATTTTTTTTTAAGAAATAAAGGATGCCTATTTACATATTCCCATAAGAATAGAGTACCAGCAATTCTGCTATGGGGGGCAGTCCCCTTTAGTCTTTTTCAACTAAGACAGCTTCAGCTTCATCTGCTCAGGTCATGGTCTGGTCTAGAGGACTGCTTCAACCATCGCATTCAACATTCCCAAAGAAAAAGAGAGTCTCTTTTATGATTCCTGCATCTCTCCAGAGGCAGGTTGTAGGCTGTCTTTAAAAGCCTGGAGATTGAATGAAGGATCCCTTATCTTAAAGAAGAAGGTAATTCACACTATGCTGAGGGCCAGAAAGCCTTCCTCAGCAAAAGTATACCACAGAGTTTTGAAGGCCTATATAGATCTTGGTGTTCTTCCAGAGGTTGAGTCTATCAGTTCTTCTACCTTCCCCACTTGCTGCTTTTCCTCCAGCAAGGTTTGGATAAGGGCTTCACAGTTTCTTTCCTTAAGACCCAGATCTCTGCCCTTTCACTATTTTTCCAGTAGAAGCTCTCTAACTTCAGATATTCAGATGTTCATACAGGAGGCAATTCATGAAGACTCTGTTTGAACCCTTATCTGTGACTGGCCTCTCCTTCAAGACAGCTTTCCTTCTTGCTATCGTCTCCATAAGGAGAGTGTCTGAACTAGCAGCTTTTTTAGCTGATTCATCACACTTTATTTTCCACTCGGACAAAGCATTTCTTAGGATTCGATTCTGCCCAAGGTGGTTTCCAAATTTAATATAAACCAAGACATCATTGTTTATTTCGCTATGCCCTTATCTGTCCTCAGATAAGGAAAAAGCTCTGACCTCCATAGATATAGTTAGAGCTCTTAGGTTATACCACTACAGGACAGATGAATTCTGCCTCTTCAATTCACTTCTTGTTCATTTTGCTGGACCCCTGAAGAGTAAAGTAGCTTCAGCTCACACCATCGCTCGTTGGATCAGATCAGCTATATCTTAAGTATACCCGGTTTCAGGAAAGCCAGTCCCATCAGGGGTCCACACTCATTCTACTAAGAAAATGGAAGTTTCTTGGGTGGCCAGACAGAGTGCATCTATCCTGCAAATGTGCAACACCTGGTCCTCTATCCATACTTTCACCAAGTTTTATGGTTTTGACACTTTTTCCTCCTTTCAGGCCAGCCTTGGCAGGAGAGTGCTATCCACAGTTAATTAATTAAGGTTTTCAAAGAGGGGGGGTCCATCCATTTGTTTCATGGTTAGCCCTGCTAAGTTATTCTACTCTACAGGTTCTTGCCCTCCTCTAGCTCCCTCCTGGGAACAATATAATTGATATATTCCTCTGAACTCTTACTCATGTGCTCACCAATTGGAAGCAGTGCAGTAGCTAAAATTATGTTATTTGAACTAGACCTTTATGCATTTACTTTGTAGTCTTAAAATAAACACATTTCATGCTGCATTTTTAATAAAATATTATGCTAATTACTTACTTTTTAGGATCCATATATCCGTTTACCTCCTCAGCACACATCTCAGCCTCACCCTAGCCTGGATGACCTTCACCGTCGTCGTAAGGAGATAATGGCTGAGCTGGAAGAGCGTAAAGTTATTTCACCCCCACCGTTTGCACCCTCTCCAACTTTGCCCCACAACTACCATCCAGAAGAGGTAGTTTAAAGAAGTGTATCATGATTGGTTTAGCAATATGCACTCTTAGCATTACAGTTTGCAAGTGTGATAAATGTAGTTTTTCAGAGCTCACCATAATTGCAATATGTAGCAACCATTGCTGAATAATTTAGAAGATACTACTAAAACATATGTCAGTTTTGTAGTTTGTTTTAGTTAGACTAAATGGGTCAATGGATGACCTTTAAAAGTGAATACATTTTACATATTATTAATATACTGTGCAAAATGTTTAGGCTGCTGAAAAATGCTGCAAAATAAGAATGCTTTAAAAAATAGAAGCATTAATAGTAATTTAGTTTGACCACCTTTTGCTTTCAAAATAGCATCACTTGTAGGTACACTTGCGCAAAGTAATATTATAGACAGGTGTATAGTTAACCAATTATACCAAATAGGTGGTGATTATTTTCATATGTGGGTTGAAAGTCATTATGTATCCCAGGAACAACTGTGTTGGAAGCTTAGAACTGGGTGATAAATACGCTCCAAAATTCTGTTAGAAAAATAAGGCTGAGGAAGACTTTTTTGTCACAGGGCATACGCCATGGCAAGACTTGGCACAGCAACAAAACACAAGGTAGTTGTACTGTACCAGCAGCAGATAATTTTGTATGCATTCTTCTTTTGCAGCATTATTTCCACATCTTCCTAGAATTTTTGCAAAATACTGTATTTTGTAATCTGTCTTATATTTCATGTCTTGCATTTGTTTTTTTTTTAATTACATGCCTAGAACAGTGTTTCGGGAGTTATCAGCCATTGTTTATGGGTTTATTCAACTAATCTCTTTGTAGCAAAAACTTAAAGGCTAGGGTCACACTAGCTGTTTTTCAACTGAGTTTTTTTTTTTTTTTTTAAATTAGGCTTAATATAGTCTATGGTGCAAAACACAATAGCCTGTGTAGATTATTCAAATGGAAACAAAGCTATTTTCCTGCTCAGCTGAAAAACTGCTAGTGTGACTGTGGCCAAAGGCGCTGCAGATCTCAGAGAATAAAAGCAATGGCAGAAATGCTGGTAAAAATCATGGCAAAGAGATGTCCACTTTGCTGTGTGTCAGTGCAATGTATTTGCATTCCCAGCAAATGGAAAGAGTTGAGCAAGGCAGATGGAGAAGGGAGACTTTGACATGACATCTGCCAAACTGAAAGTATGTTCTTGGAGAGTTTGTGCAGGGTAGAACAGAGAGGCAGTGTCAGCCACCAGTCTCAGAGACTAGAATAGGTTCATGAATAAACAACTTTTACCATGTTCTGGGAAATGCCAACTACAGTCAAATCACAGTGGGTCATTAAAAGGGAATTATAGTCAGATTACATCTTTACATATGCAGTTATATACCTTAGTGAGAAGTGTTTCTCCCCAGTAGTTGTTTCATGTGATGCAGAATGATAGAGTAGGCAGCACTGATAAACTCCCGCACCAGGAAATGTGTGTGATGTGTACTGGCCAGTTTTCCATGAAAAGATACCCTCCCCCAGACATTTTTGCCCCTATTTGCTACTTAGCACATGTGCAAAAGTCAGCTTTATCTCTGTAATATCCTGCATTCCAAAATTAATCTATGTAGCCAAAAGGTCAGCACACTGCTTAACCAATTGCAGTCAGGCAGCTTTTTCTTCGCGTGTTGCCTAACTTGCAGAACAGAAAGAGGAGGGGGAGCTGGGGGAGGAAAATGTCAGCTCTCAGGAAAACTAATTAAGGGAAGCAAGAGGCAAGTATTATTTCTTCCATTAATTTTTTTTTTTATTGTTTGTGTCAGTAATTGGCTTAGTATAAAGGAATTTTATATGTTTGTGTAGAGTTATATCAGCACTGCCCCTTTAAAGAAGTAAGCTGGTAGGTAGATGTAAATGGAGTTTGTAAATAGAGGTGCTAAATGTTCTGGTAAAGTGGAAGGGTTGTCTGGCACTCTTGCTTGGACTGAATTCATGGGCAATTGTCTGACTTGGTTATGAGGAAATGTCGAATAGTGTGTTGTTGCTGGTAAGAGGACAATCAGCAGATTAAAGGAAGTATGTCTGTGGCTGACACTTACATAAAAAAAAAAAGAAATCAGTGGATACAATTAAAAAATAAGTAAGCTGATTAAATATATAAAGAGTGGGTATAGGTGATTGTACAGGTAAACCTGTTTGTCTCCAAACTTCAGCTTCTTTTTAAATGAGGAATCCACTGCAATGACTTGCTGTATTTTGTTCTGCTTCACAAGTAAATTGAGCAGAATTTTTTAAACATGACATTTATGTATCTCTTTCTCAGTAAATAAAGTGCTGTTTGTTTTTAAAAGATCTGATCCTGTTCTGAATTGTGAAGTTATAAAGGTTGCATAACATTTTCTTTTACATTTTTTCCCTTGCTTTATCCACTTTTAGTACCTTGATGATGAGCTGAAAGTTCCAGGCAAATTTAAAGGAAATGATTATAGCCAGTATTCACCCTGGTCTTGTGACACTATCGGCTCCTATATTGGAACCAAAGACAACAAACCCAAAGATGTTTCGGCTGGTGGGAGCATGGAAGTAGCGGTGAGTTCTAAATCACAGTTGAGAGTTTGGCACAGTTTTTTTATTCTTTTGAATAAAAGCATTCTGTTTTTCTACTCTTATATACCAAATGGAACGAAAATGCAAGTGATTCTGTTTTTTGTCTCTGTAATCAAAATATATAATTATTACACATTTATTTTTACATTTGTCTCTTGAGAGCTTGGTGGAAAGAGAGGTTAAAGTTTAGTCCCCTTCTTTTCTTGAAGTATGTATGTCTAAGCTCTTTAAGCCTGTCTTTAGAGGGATTACTTTGTTGATTGTTAATCAATCAGACTATATAAGGAAGAATATATTTATTTATTGCAAATGTGGCAAAGATTTTTTTTTTTTTGGTTAACACCAAAAACTGAAAATGCCTCAAATGCATTTATGGTTACTATATGTTCAATCTGTGCTTCCAAAATTTCTAAATTGTGTCAAAGTGTGATATTTAGTTTAGAAAAAAGAATAGGCTTTAGGGAACACTTCCTGTGTATGCTTTATGGAAAGCACCATAGAAAACAATAGGACCGGGTGAGGTAAGGTAGAGGGGTAAAAGAAAAAAAAAAATCGGGCAATTAGAACAGCAAATTTAGACCAAATAAGGGTTTGCTAGAAAAATTTTTTTCACATCATGCATTTGAAGCAGCTTTACACAAACTATGTTCAAAAATTTTTCCTCTCATTTAACTCCAAATTTGCAACTTTTTGCATATATTTGACTTTCATATTTTATATGTTGCCAGTTGTTGAAATAGCAAAGAAAAAGGAACACAACTGGTAAAGCTACCAAGCTAGCACTCCATAGAAAAATGTTGGTTCACAGATGTCAAGCTGTCACTGGTTCTGTTGGGGGCATTATGCAGTAAACAGGTCAGTGCACCCTCTACAAAGCCAAAGAAAGACTGACATTCTCAAACTCAAACATACTTATGCTACCTTTAATGTAGTAAGGAAATGTGGAGGTGGAAGGATATGTTATGTTGCTCTAACAAACTGTTTCAAGCATACAGTAATACTCATAAATTGATATGAAACATTGTCAGGCTTTTACATGTATGATTTATGACCTGTATTTTTTAGAATGTTGACAGCAAATCACTGCGAGATCAGCGTATTGAGCTCCAGCGGAGAGCTACTGAGGCTGGTGAAGATGATCTCATTCCCTTTGGTGACCGGCCCACCGTTTCTCGCTTTGGTGCTATCTCTCGCACATCAAAGACTTTGTACCAGCCAGGAGGTCCAATGCAGCAAGCTCTGGCAGGTCAGGGTCCTGCCAAATCCAGCATTTCTGGTATGTATATTAATAAGCAATCCTAAAAATGCATGGCACAGAGGATTCGTTGTTATATTTATAGTGAATTATTAATACATACAGCTGTATGTATTTTTATAGAAGCAAATGCCAGTGTTTATAAAAGTGTCAAAATTGTTACAATAAAGATTGATACTTTGACATCTGTAATCTGTATTTCTAGTCTGTGCTGCCCACGCTATTAAGAAGGTCACAATGAGCATATTCCAAGCCACTGAAAAAATAAGAAGAGTGACCAAAATTTAAGAGAATTGTCAACTTATGGGGGCAGCTTTGTTAGCACTGATCATTCATTTATTAGGGCTGAACTGATTAAAGCTAGTACATTGCAAACCCAGCAACACCAAAATATTAAAATGCTCTGAATACCTTTCCTACATCCTTACTTACAAAAAATGTAAATAATGTCTAAAAATCATCATATGTAACTTTAAAGTGCACCTATAACCTGGTAATGAAGCCCTCAAAAGTGTTCCAAATGCCTAACAAAATGTTTTTGTAATGGAAGCTTTATTAAAAATAGATGTACCTGTGTGCTCTGATCAGCAGCAGAATATGGCACTACTTATGTTTCCTTTACATTCCTTCTGACCTAAGCAGCCAAATTCATCTGCAAAACAACCTCCTCCATTGAATTTGCACAGGAAGACAAAGACTTCTCAGTGTAATAAGTGATACAGAAAATATTTATATTAATGTTGGTAAGACTACTAAATACCTAAACCATGAAGAATAACTGCATATTCAAAATATGCATCTACAGTGTCTACAAGTAGTATTCAACCCCCTGCAGATTTAGCAGGTTTGATAAGATGCAA
>WMED01003621.1:0-21884 GCA_019650415.1 Pipa parva
ACACTGGGACGCTATGTCATCCGGACCAGAGAGGACAAGGATAACCCAAGTTGTTATCAAGGCTCTGTTCAGAAGCCTGCATCATGGATGGCATGGGGTTGCATGAGTGCTTGTGGCATGGGCAGCTTGCATGTCTGGAAAGGAACCATTAATGCAGAGAACTATGTTCAGGTTCTTGAACAACATATGCTCCCATCTAGACGTCATCTCTTTCAGGGAAGACCCTGCAATATTCAACAAGATAATGCCAGACTACATTCTGCAGCAATCACAACATCATGGCTACATAGAAGAAGGATCCAGGTACTGAAATTGCCACCTGCAGTCCAGATCTTTCACCTATAGAGAACATTTGGCGCATCATAAAGAGGAAGTTGCGACATAGAAGGCCCAAGACGATTAAACAGTTAGAGGCCTCTATTAGACATGAACGGGAGAGCATTCCTATTTCTAAACTTGAGAAACTGGTCTCCTCTGTCCCCAGATGTCTGTTGAGTGTTGTAAGAAGAAAGGGGGATGCCACACAGTGGTAAAAAATGGCCTTGTCCCAACTTTTTTGGGATTTGTTGACGCCATGAAATTTTGAATCAACATATTTTTCCCTTAAAATGATACATTCTCTCAGTTTAAACTTTTAATCTGTGATTTGTGTTCTATTCTGAATAAAATATTAGATGTTGGCACCTCCACATCATTGCATTCAGTTTTTATTCACAATTTGTTTAGTGTCACAAATTTTTTGGAATCCGGTTTGTAGAATGCATATACTTAGATGAATAATGCAGGCTGCATTGGAGTGCACAGCTAAATGAATTTATGATCATATTTGCAGTATGGAGATTTTAGACATGTTTGGTGTTAAAGTAATAAAGCAGCCTAAGCATCCCTTATAAATGAATGGTGGTCAGTTCAGCTGCATATTTCATGGCTGCAATACTATACAGCATGAACTGGAAATCATTACAAGTACACATACCAGCATTCCCCTTTAAGGATGAAGAATTATGAAAATTGCAGCAGAATTCGAGGATGTTGTGACATATATTCAGACCAGCATTGGTTTATTTCATAAATTACAGGATTCCCTTAGCAAATCCTAAACCGCAACAATTTCCCCATTGTAAAGTCGCGACCGCAACAAATTTTAAGGTTGCCACTGTGACAATTTTCCATGGTAAAGTCGCTACTGTGACAATATTCTCATTATAAAGACGTGACTGCGACAATATCAGTTTGCTGTGACTGTCTTTAGTTGGCGAATTCACACCCATCCACAACAATTCCAACTTTAGTGAATAACTCCCTGAGCATGTGCCATCCTTATCCTAATAAGGCTCGAATCCTAATAAAGCTGATCCTAATAAAGCTCTAAAGATGTCCAACTCTATTGGAGCTGATATAATAATATACAAACTCTATGCACAAGGTAAATTATTTCTATCTGAAATGTTTCTCTGGCTTAAGTTCCCTTTCAAGTTTGTGCAGGAAACAATAATGTGGAGTTTATGTGGGTAGAAATGCAACAGTAGTAATGCTAAAAATAACAGAAGTCAATCAACATAAATTGAGGAATTATGCAAATGAAAACTGTCAGCAAATCTGGATGAAGTCATAATTATGAATGCTTACCCAAATATACAATGATACATTGATACTAGTGCTTCTGTCAGTAAACAGTGGGGCAGGTTAAAGTTAAGTTTTCACAGTGATTAATAGATGAACTGTGAACATTAGCTTAACATATCACACAACTGTTGGGCTGCCAGTCATTTATTTGGACAATTTCTACAGAAGTGTTTATTGAGCCCAAAAAAATTTGTTCTCTTTGAACCATAAAGCAGGATTACTTTTAGGTCCAGTTCATTACAGTTTAGAACACAGTCACTGGTCACTGAGTTTTCCTCTTTAGAATAGAGGCTGTTTTATTTTCTTAAGTGTAGTGGAAGTGTACCGGTAAGTGTTGGGTGTGATGTGGATGGTGGCCCCGCTTCCATGGTGCTGTTGCTGCTGTTAGTCGAGCTGAGCCTCTTGCATCATCACAGCAGCAGCAGCTCCAGAGCCTGGGTAAGCCCCATTTGCTCCAACAGTTTGTGCGTGACCTGACCCGGGACTCTGCAGGCGCTGTACCACCGCACCCGCTCTTCCTTCCTCCCCTCCACCACCCCTCGGTTCAGGCCGACCCCCATTTTTCCCCCTCCAGCTGCATGCTGAATCCCCTCTGTCAGTGAGCGAATGTATAACATGCTTCAAATTGATGATTGTCATTTATTAGCCACTCCAAATCGGGGAGAGAGGGAGAGAGAGCTGATGTGATCCAGCTAGCAGTTGCAGAGGTGTTCTATGGGGAGAAGCATTAGTGCGGAATTTGTAACAGGAGGGACAGCTGTGCTCACATGAATGCACACACATCCTTATTTTACACACAGATCCTCCCACTTCAAAATATGATCAGCTCATTTTTGACAATAAAAAAATTGTGGAAATTAAATGTAAAGTAAAATCAAAGGCACTCATACTTGTCCTTTTTGAGCAGGGTTCTCCTTCATGTGTAGAGCGTGCAGCCTCTTAGCCTCTTCACCCGGTCCCCCTCCTCCCCCTGCTTGCCCAGTGTTACTTGTGGGCTGCACTAATTCTGTCTGTAAGTCTGTCTCTTTAATCATTACTGTACATTCAAAGGGCTTCTTTGGGGTTCCCTCCATGCTCTAGTACAATGGCTGTCACTGGGTGGGGATGGGCAGGTCACAAGTTTTACCCTCGACTTATCCAAGGGTCATAGCAAATTTCACAATTGTTGGCCCAAAAACTGACCTTGACTTATACACGAGTATATACAATAATTTCTGTAGCATTAGCCCATGTAGGCCATTAAAATTGCTTTAATAACCCTGGAAGAAGTAAAAATAAAATGAAAAAGAAGAAATTAACCGCCACAATAATATATAATCATAACCTTTTGATATTGTCAGTTTTTAAAGTACCTAAATCACAAAATGGATTCTTGGTACTGCTAATCTGCTAATACCATTTCTTTATATAGAAATGCATATCTATCTATCTGTATCTATCTATCTGTATCTATCTATCTGTATCTATCTATCTATCTGTATCTATCTATCTATCTATCTGTATCTATCTATCTGTATCTATCTATCTATCTGTATCTATCTATCTATCTGTATCTATTATCTATCTGTATCTATTATCTATCTGTATCTATCTATCTGTATCTATTATCTATCTATCTATCTGTATCTATTATCTATCTATCTGTATCTATTATCTATCTATCTATCTTCTGACAGATGTTATATCTACTGTATACATGTAATAGTTAAGAAGCCACTGTGTCTCTGGACTGGCTCTGGGATTTTCCTTACTATATTCTTCAAAAAAGCAGATGTTCCAGATGAAAATGATGAATAGTATAATTTATTGTGCCTATTCAGACAAACAAACAACGTTTCTTTGACTGTATCTCCCTTCATGAAGTTTTCCTTACTATAACAGCTGGTTGAAGAGAAAATAAGACAATGATATTACTGTTTCTGGAGTCACTTCTTATTACATGGCTATGCTACTGTAGATTGCTTTATTTCTGCTGCTTTCTCTAAGAAACACTCACAGTTTCTCACTGATTAGTCAAACCTTCTATATTTGCTTTTTTCTGTATCTCATATATTAGAATGCAGGTCTTATTCAGTCATCAATACCTTGTGGGAAAATATATAATTTGTTATCTCAAAAAAAAAGCATTTAATGCAATGTATGTATATATATATATATATATATATATATATATATATATATATATATATATATATATATATATATAATACATTGTTAATGCAGATCTCAGTTAAACTATATACGGTACATGTACATACAGTGTTATGCATTGAGAATCCAATACATAGTATGCCAGGCATTGTCATAAATTTAAGAACTCTGCAATTATTTTGCAAGGAGGGTGACATTTCCTTTAAGTGATGAGGCTTAAATTTGGACATAATTTACAAATGCCAAAATGCTTGAAGTCATACATCAGAACCAGTATTGATTAACGTTTTGAACCCTGCAGTCCTTTCTCATTTAATAAATTCATTCTGTAGATCAAGTGATAATTTTATTATAAATCAAGAATTGTGGAGACCTAAATTATTATTCTGAAGTCTCAGTTTTGTCATTGTTCCACTTCAAAGCATGCAATTATACTGCCTTAATTGGAGGCAGTGATGTGTTTTCATCAGGGAAGTTTATTTGTATTCTAAATAATGAGTTCTGTGCATGAGACTTGTTTTTACCAGTTTTCTGTCTTTCCAGAGTTTTGCTTTTAAGAATGATTTCTGTAATATTGACAACTTTTTATGTGAATCAGTTACTGTTTGTTTGTTCAGCGCTAATTCCTTTTGTTTTTATGCAGTGAGACAAGACTTACACATTTCTCTTTGAATTTATAAAGCAGAATAGCTGGGCGTTTAAAAAAATTAGATACGATTAAGAATTTATTAAAGAAAGTGTTATTTTCAATATGAAAGTTTTTAACATTATGTTGAAAATAAGATAGAAATTGACTAATAGCTATATGAGAAAAATAGTAAAAAGGGCACACGCAAATATATAAAAGGCATTAATTGGTGTCACTTTTTCTTTGCTTGGAAGCATAAAAGCACAATCAGAAAGAAAGTTGTAGGATTGTACACGGCAATTAAGGTGCCATTTATTCAAACCATCAGCAAATAGTATAAAAATGCAACATTTTGGTCTTCAACCTCCCTTTATCAAGTGAGAAGAAGGGTTGAAGACCCCCCAAGACATTGTTGTTGTTTTCTGATGCTCTGGTTAAATAGTTCAGCACATAAATTGCTGTGTGTAGTCCTGCAACTTTTTCAATATAAGACAACACGTCTACAAGTTATAATATATAAATGCTTTTGTTCATCATGAAATAATCTATAGAAATGAGGTCCTATCCTTGTCTTGTACATATATTCCCATGCTGTAATAATAACTTTCTCCGGGAGCATGACGAGATTCTTTAATTGAAATGATGCATAAGAAAGAAAAGATATTAACGTTTGTAAGCCAGGTGGTTGGAGCAGAGCAGAATAGACTGTTGGTGGATGTTTTCTTACAGCAATCCACAGAATCTCACTACAGTGATTTCAATGAAGACAGTAAAAAACTGAACTATAGGTACTCTGAGGGTAAACCAACAAGATTTCTGTAGGAGAATGAAAGGATCAGAGCACTAATAACTATGTGTTGTCTGTGTTTATTCTGCTGAGGAGTCATAAGTAAGTGCTTCGTTCTGCCACCAAGTTTAATGCTACTAAAAAGTAACATGATGCTAATTTCCTTCAGGGCAGTAACCCAAATTCATTCTTTTTTTACTTTACTAGACTAATGAAAACTAACTGCTGATTTGTTTCTGTGGGATACTGCAATGCAGCAAAATTTACCTCTCAAAACTGCTTAGATCACCATAGAGAAAATTGAACAATAGGGTTGTTGTGAAGTTATATGATAAAAGTATCCAGTGCATATATGTTGCTCTTATTGCACAATAACACAGGTAGGGTAGAGATTGTAAATGGACAATCAGTATCTTCTAAGCATTTAGGATATTAATGCTCTAATAATTTCACTATGTGATGAGTTTTGAGGCCAACAGTAGTTACAATTGTAACTCTGAATATATTCACAGTTAATGGAGTCATGCAAGACAGCCCTGACAGTGAATATTAGCCTGTTAGCATTTACTTTCATGCAACCTAGAACTTAAAACCCACAATCCCCCTGAGCATCAATTTCAAACTAATTACATCACAGATATGCATTTTCTCATTGATGGATTATGATTCCATCTGTAAGAATATATGTCCAGGGACATCTTTTTTGGATTGTCCACAGGCAGCAGATACCTGGATTTTACTATACAGTAGTTGTTACTTATAGGCTTAATACAGTAACACAATATGCATATCTTGAACTAACATGAATCATTTTCTGAATATCTAAATTTGAAACTATAAATGGTGTACAATGCAGCCCTGATATGTGAGGGAAGAATGAAATTGAATGAATGAAAAGTTGTGCAAATTGTTTTTAGCTTAGTGTTGATGATAGAGATTCCTGGCAGCAAGCCATTTAGTGCCAGTAAAAAACTCAGATCATGCAATGTCAGCAAACACATTATACTGGCACAGAAAAAAAAAAAAAAAAGATTTAAAAGCTGTCCTTCAATTATCAGGCATGGAAGTTCTAGTAATCCTTGATGACTGCATAGCTGAATCTAGGGAATACATTGATATCCTTACTAAACATGGCAGTGAGATGACATAACATTAGCAGATGAGTTTTCATCTCCCAATAGTTTTAATCATGTAACTAACAAAAAACAAATCCATTATTTATTCAAATGAATGTCTATAACATTGCAGCTTTTAATAGTTAACCTATAGACACACTTTCCGTACTGTTACACATCATCTAGATAACTGTCTCCGCTTAATTCAATAGAGAATTTTACACGGTTAAAGGATTACTACAAGAAAATGATCCCAACTTATATATATACAGTATATGGCATCTACATAATCTCAGAATGTTAATTCTGCAGTTGTCATTCTTTGAGATATTTCACTTTAATTTAAGATTTAATTTAAGATATTTACAAGCAGCCGCTTCACCACTGGGGGCTATTATTCTGTCTCTCTGACATTGTTAATTTGCATCCAGAGGAACTCCTCCATTATTAGTGCTCACCTTGTTTAACCTTCCTTCTTCCCTATGCTTCCTCTCTCTGTCTAGCCACTGGGATCCCATTACTCCATCCCCCAGATATCCTCCCCCAGCAGGTGTTCAGCCATCACCATTTCATACATCAGCCTCCTCACACTCTCTGATTTGCAGATAACTAAATAAATTAGACATTGCTTAAAGAAAGAAACAGTAGATAAGGGCACAAATTGTCCAAAGCCTTGCCCCGTATACAGTTAAATGTGCCATCAAACATACACAGTCATAGCAGTATAAAATGACCTCCTCAGATACAGAGCAAAACCGTTCATCCAAAAAGGAAATAGGAAGGAGAGAGGTGTCTATAGAATCAAAACACCTTAAAATAAGTAAATTAAACACATTTTTAATATTTAATCAAAACTGTTAACTAGATGGTCTAATAATTGTTAATGACTGGTCTGTTCTTTTAATAATAGAAAATTACCTTGCCCCAGCTTAGTTGGTACAAAAGTCCCTCTGGCCCCATTTCCCTAATAGTTTAGTTCCCAATGCAGTGCAGGAGCCCCCTCCCTATAAAGTACCAAATTCAGTGCAGTTATCCCATACAGTGCAATAGTGATCCATATAGTGCAGCAGTCCCACCAAACTAGTGTCCCTTATAGTGCATGAGCTCCATTCCCGTAAAGTGTCCAATACAGTTCTGCTGCTGCTGCTCAATATAGTGCCCCATTCAGTGCAGCAGCCATATCTATATAGTGCATCATATAGAACAACAGTCCCCAACAATATCCCATGCTACAGTACAGTACACCAACCCCCAATTTCTAAAGCTCCAACACTTCAGGATCACTGGTTTGTCCAATCACTAAGTTGCAAGAGATCTGGACAAGCATGACTAATGAAAATGAAGACATGATTTAAGACTGCAGTAGCACTTTTAGTTCTGGAATTTGAGCTCTGATGTAGTCTAGTGGGGCCAGGGATGATTCTTCCTGTTATGTTCTGATTACTTAAAGAATTACTGGAGTGTCACCTTAGCCTGCCCTGGCCCCAATACACCACCACCTGACACCCCCTAAGCAAATACTTTATCAAATGAAAAATAGTTAATAATAGAAAATAATTACGTATGTATTTTTCATAGTACTGCTTATGTTTTCAGTACATATACAGCTATAATAAATATTGGCAGATTGTATTTATACATTTATTGAAAACTGATTCTTAGGAGATACATTTTATTTGTTAATGTTGTTTATATGAGTTGAATGAATGCAGTCAGGTTAACTTTAAAAAAATGGCAGATGCTATTGAACTTAGTGAAACATTATGTAGCAAGACATTAGAAAAGCAAATTACAGCTCAGAGACAGGGATGCATCCATTGTAAATATTAATAGCAGGATTTTGCCATAATCAGTAAAATAAGAGTCAGGAGTAAGTAACTGTTTGATCTTTCTAAAGGCTTCCAGATGCTGAGGAGTATGATTCCATAGATTTCCTTGTCAAATTGATGATGCAAAGGTTTAGCTAGATTTGCTTTGTAAGCAAGAAACAATGATATTAACCTATGGAAGACACTCTAGTCTAAGATTATATTTTGGGTTCCTCATTCACTATTAAAGCCAACATGCTGAATTTTTATCCAAGAAAATGTATAGCTCATAAAGCTAGAAATAAGAGTCTAAATAAATTGTAGCAGGGATAGAGATGCCCATTCTAACTGTGATTGTGGATACAAGTGATTTTGGAGCCCCAAAAGAATTTTGCAGGAAGTAATGTTAATTGTCAGCCATCCAAATGAGAAGGTCTTCTATTGTTGTCACAAATAAATGACTCATTTGTTAATTTTCTGGTTGGACGGGTTGTACTTTGTTACAGTAAACTTTTTATTATTTTGATTGCCACATTTTTGTTTTTAACTATGTTCATCAATAGCTAGTTAGTGCCCATTCCCTGCTTAGTGTAAGCCTGGGTGAACTTTGTAATGTTGTTTTAAAGGTGTCTTAATGAGGATTGTGGGTTTAAAATACTGTTACCTATTTATATAGTTTTAAGGATGACTAATGGAAAATGTATTTAAATATACAATGAAATGGCAACTTATACATTTTCAAACTGAATATCTAATCAAAGCTATATGAAGTAAATGCATACAGCTCTTAATCATGTGAGTCTAGCCATGTTGCATACATTAATAGCCATGTTACATACATTAATAGCCATGTTACATACATTAATAGCCATGAAGTTCTGACATGGTAATTTCAGTTTTCTTACTCGCCGAGACAGGAATCCCTTTAATGCTCATGCTGATGTCCACGCGCAGGACATCATCATGCGCATAATACCATTTGCGAAGTGAGCCGAAGACTTCGGAGCTCACTTCGCTGAATGGTGAATTCCCCCCTGTATCTCCAGTATTGAACTGGCTCACTAAGACACAGGGGAATTTCTCAAGGGGCACAAGGCTTAGCAGGAACTCCTTAAGTTTTAAATTGCACCATTATAATACATTCATGAGGACAGTGTAAAGAGGTGGTGATTTGAAGATAAAAAAAGAAAATGTATACCTGTGGTGATTTTCTAAACAAAAATTGCAGCAGCCCCCCCCCCCAATACAAAATACCCAGTCAGCTACCCAGCTTGACCTGACTTAAAATCAGCCCTGTAGGAAACAGAAAGATCACAGAAAATGTAAACAGATATGAAGAGAGTTCAATAGTGTTTATCTTCAGAATGCAGAACATAACAACGAATTACTTTTCATAAAAGCATACTTACTAGCGTATTGTATAAGAATGGATAATAGGCCTTTCTATATGGTATGTCATAATAAAAGGAGAAGAGAACAGACAGAGTTTTCTTTTAAAGAATTAATATTATATAAAAATAGAATCACAATGCAGCATAAAATAATATTAAAAATTCTTAGTCGAAATATGAAAAGTACAATCATCATAGTCAATTGTTTCTATTTTTTCCTTAGTAACAAGGTAATATGCTTATAAAAAGTAAAATGTGCTGCTGAGCCAAGCAATCACAAACAAGCATAGATAGAATACCACTGTTGCACATCCGTGTAGCTACATTTTTAGCTGTCAACTAGACTAGGCTGTAAGGAGTATGAATATTTCTTAGAGCAAGCTTGACTTTTTTGTTAATGCTTCTTTAAGAAAAGTAGAAACTGCTACAATAAAGTTCTCTAGATTGCTACAATATAGAGAACTAAAAAGCAAAAATACTTGTAGAATATTATTGTTGTTATTGAAAATTTTCTTCTGATTTCTCTGGCTGTTCCATTGGCTAGTGATTAGAACATGCTCAGTAGAATGACCTCTGAATCTGACTTATCTTTAAAGGAGGATTGTCCAACCCTGGAACTTCAGCCATTACTGTATTATTGTAGCCTGAAATCCAAGGGTGGCCTTTCTGCAAAATAAGAGAATATGGTATATTCTCAAGAGATGTATTAAAACAGAGTATTTGGTGGAAATAAACTAGCTTTTAATCTACAAAACAGGTTTCAAAATGTGTTATAATCTTTAAAATGCAAGAATTCTTTTGCAGGAGGTGATAATAGCAGGATAATTCAAATTCATAAAAATTAAATTAACTGATTACCTCAATAAAGACATGAAGGCATATTCAAAATGCCTCTTTTGGGATAAACATTGGAAAATCTTCTTTTTTTATTTGTTCAAATTTTAGACATAATTATAAAGCCAACTTTTATATAATAAAAAAAATAGCTTTGAATATATCCATATATTTCCTTATTGCAACACCTATCCTTTGCATTCTTCTGTTCCAATAATCAACCAAATGTCATTTTGTTTTAATGAAAAAACTAATCTTATTGTTTTATGCAGAATTTTCGGAATTAGACAATTTTATTTAATACATTATTTAAAAAAAAAAAATTACAAGAACTCATATTTATTTCTATACACTTGTGCCCAAAGGAAATGTTCTTTAAATATGCAACCTTCTTTTATTCTGCGGTATGACATTGCCATTTACTTCTGAAAACAGCACAACTGTTCAGTGTCACTTTGTAAAACACACTGCAGTGTTTTGGTCAAAGTACTAACATTTTCAAAGAAATCCCAAAAGAAGCAGTGGTTGTAAGCTTAACAAGAATAGCCGGAGGGTTGAGTCTATACTGTTCTAAATTTTTTCTCTGGAGAGAGTGCATTGCCTTCTCTTATCCCTCTTGTTGCACTGAAACTACTTTCCTGTAATACAAAATTGCCTGTTTTATCATGTAACTCAATATACACATTAACGTTAATTATTGTCATTTCACACTGTATTTTAATTTTTCCCCAAAAGGTGTCCCGATGTTGTCTTGGTGTAATAGGTTATTGAATAGAACTATATTAGTCATTATAGCACTGTGGGTGTCAATAAGCATTAACCCCTCCAAGACCATTTAGAAGTTTTAATAATCCTAGAAAGAGTCTTATTTGAAAGGGGGATACAAGAGTTCATTAACTCCTTAGAAAAAGGGAATGGTAAAGCTTTAACAAACATTATCAATGTCAAATAACAATGTTAGTTGGGTCAAAGATAAAGGCAGTTAAAGTGAGTGGACTAACATCATTCACTGTGCATAGCAATGCTTTTGCCTAACAGTATACATTTCAAGGTTCCATCTGCCATCTAGCATCTATTTCCTGAGGTTCACTGTCCAATATGTCGAAACATTTAATTTTTCTTTTTGATATATTGGATTTATTGAAACAATTCAACAAACCAGATAAACATCTAGTGTAAGATGGGAACTTTACTACTGAATAAACCTTAGAATGATATTTAAATAGTTTTACTTTTTATTTGTAAGACTACAGTTAACAAAAAAAATTCTAAAAAAACTTTGAACAGAATTTTAACCTGTAAATTGTGAAATGATTTAGTAATGTTGAGAATTTTAAACCTTGACAAGCTATTTTGCTTATTTATTTCTTTTTTTAAGGCTTAAATTTCAGTCTTTTGGAATGGAGAATGTTTGGCCATCTTCCATGTTCCTTCGGTTCTTTAGTTGATCATTGTATGTTGATCTATTGTATGACTTATCTAAGCTCACCTAAAGCATTTCCACTAATGATTAAAATTTGCAAAGTAGAACATAAGGTAAATTAAACTTTATTCATAAATCATTTAGAAAGAGATTATGTTTTCTTTCTTACATAGCAATAAAATATTCCACAATTTATAGAGATTAACCATTTGCGTTAGTTCTAGGGGATTTTATAATCTATTTTCCTACAAAATCTAACAGAGAAAAGCCAAACTGGTCAGACTTCAATGAATCCATAAGTGTTCTATGGGAGGAAATCAGAATAGCTCAAGCTCTATGCAGATAAAACTTGCAGAAAATTATCATTGGTTAGTAACGCCCCAATGAAGTCCTTGGGTGTATATTATCATGTATTTGGATTTAAGCACATTGACTATGATTAAGCACTACTTTGCATGAAACACGTTAGTGCTAATGTGCTCTATTTGCATGTATTGGAGTTTTTTTTTGAGAGATAATAAATAAAGAAGGCTTTTATCGACTTAGAGTGCCGGAGGATTCTTCTTATCTGCTAAGTTCCTGTCTGGGTATTGGAGTCTGCCCTAACCTTTCCAGAGCACACAGTGGAAGCCAAATGGTGTGAATAATGGAGCTTTTAACTTAATGGATAGAGCCATTTGATGTATGCATGTGAAATATCTATGCAGATAATGGCCAGGTTGAAGGTCATACTCAGGACCCTTGTGCTACATGGGAGCAATACTATCCATTGAGATGCTGATATGGACAACTTACCACTTTTATATAGCTATTTTGTTACGTTTGAAATTGAAAAAAACAAGTGTTATGTTTAGTAAAGAAAATAAATAGAATTTGAATGTTTAAGTGGACGTATATTCTAATTTCACATATGCAAGAAAGAGGCCAAAAGCCACTGGTACCTAAATGTAGGTCTTGGAACATCAGCTTATAAGATCCTGCAATGAAGAACATAAATGTAATGGTTGTTTGGGTAAAAAAATGCAGGTAGAAAATTGGAGGTTATTGATATGGTGAGCCAGAATATTGTTCTCTGCAACATTTGCAATGAAAATAGAGAAGCATTTATTTATGGAAAATATACTGTATGTTATAAACGGTTATTCATCAAAATGTGAATTTTCCAGGGGTAGTGAGTTTGGTGCCTTCATGTGTCCTTATGCTCTGACAGGCATGAATTTGTTATTCCTTATTATCTAAACAGAGGATTCCCTTGGAAGAGAAGCAATTGACAAGGGATGATATTCAGTGCATTGGCAGGTGTAATCAGTTGAATAGCAGAATGCATTGTGATGCCAGTTGATGTGAATTCCACTAAACAATATGAAGTGACATCATTTCCCCCATTATTTCCATAGATCTGTTTAAAGTAGAAAATGTCACTGTAACTGTATCTTTCATATATTAATGTCAAAATATACTATTAAGATTGTGTAATAGGAAGCATATTGTGACCAGTTTGTTACATTTTGGTCACCATTATTGTCACCATATGAAAGTCTCCTAAATTACAAGAAGTGTTACTTTTTTGCATTTTGCCAAACCAGAGTGCTGCCATTATAGTGTTAGGAGCACTTTTCCACTTTGATCTGTAGTCAGAGCACGACCACATGCCAAATTCAACACACTCCAACACTTGGTAATTAGGAAAAAGTCACATGTGCATGCAAAGTGATGCAATAAGGTGTGTAAATAACCTTAGTAAGTTGATGAACTGGATGTGAATTTGGCACATTGCCGAGTTTGATGAATGGAGAATGGAAGGGAATTCTCACTTCTGTGTGACTGTTCACAAATTGATGAAATAAACCCTTAAAGAGAGCTTATGGCTATGTTACAGAAAATATCTCAGCATTTATTGATGTTTTCTTTGGATGGGGGAACAGCAGTAAAAAGCAAAGGTAAGCTTTCATGAAGGCATTTTCCAAAGCATTACTTTCTTTATAAAATGTAAGCAGTCTCTTCAATACAGAAATCATAAAATGGTAGTTTGATATACATTTGTACATGACCAAATAGTTATCTAAAACAGACTGGTTTGGTTTTAATTACATAAGGTGCTGGTATTGACTTTGGCCTTGATTCAGAAAAGAAGAGCAAAGAAAGGCATTTGGGACGTACATTATAGGACACTGGAAACATATTATTTGCATTTAGTCATATTGTGTTTTAGTATTTTGTTACGATGCAGTATCAGCACAGGATGGTCATTTGCTACATCAGTATACTTAAATATGTTTTGTAATATTTAATTCCATTTAACAGAAATTCTCATAACAATTCTGGTGCATTTTTGTATTTGCCTGTCAGAATCACATTTGTTCACAGAAGTAAAATACGCTATCAGCAAACAAAAGGTAAAAAGGGCCTTTTAAATGTGAAACGATGTATCTTCTAGAAAAGAATGCCAATGCTGTTGGATTTTTATGCCAAGAAAGAAAAAAAAAAGTCACCTGTTACAATTCTTGGACTAGATGCCTCAAGAATTTCAGTTCATAAAGGAAGCTCCAAGGGATTCCAGAATAAAGGCACTGCTGAGAATACAAATGCTCAAAGTAGTGTATAAAGAGAACAAAATAAATAAAGGCAATGGACCAGAAATGAGGATGAAGGGACCAATAGCACAATGGGGGAGAAGGAGGTGGAGAAGAAGATTAAATTGACTACAGTCAGTCAGTTTGAGTAGAAGTTATAGATATGCAAATGATGGCCTGATAGATATATATGTTGAATTAGAAATACAGGTATCCTGTGGTTATATAATATCATTACTCTGTGTGATTCATATTCTAAGAAATAATGTGTTTCTATCTGCGAGTAAAACAGAATGTTCCCTTAAACTCTGACAGTTGTCTCTGCGGATTAAGTTATACCAATAGAACATAAATCCCTAAACATCCCAGCTTTAATAAAGTCACATCCAGAAAAAACATGTTTGCTTTCCTTTTATGCCATATATTTTCCCCTGTATCCTTATTTTCATTCATTTTAAAACACATTTGCTTTTTTGCACCAAGATACAGGGAATGCAATATGCTTCAATGTTTAGTCTAAAAAGGTTGTAACCAAGTGTTCTTCTATATCATGATAGAAGGAGGGCTAATTAATTGATGTTGTAATGTATATCATGCAATCCCATCCAAGCTGATTTCCATTTATGTCTAAGTCTTCTGGTGCAGATCTGCTAGATCCAAAACTCTGGCACCTGGTGCATTTTTGCAGACAATTGACCTTTTAAAGGAACAGTCCAGCCAAAAAAAACCCAAAAAACTTTTGTTTATTTGTGCTAATTTACACCTTTAATTAAATACAATTTATTATCAAATTTTTTTAAAAAAGTTAAAATATTTATCTGTAAAAAAGTGCTATACCGCACTTCCGTGTTGCATACCCCATCTTCAGACTCTACGGCATATGATTCAGGCAATCCCTCTCAGGAGCGCATTCCTCTCCAACCATGCTCCTAGTAGAGCCCCGCATCGGCACTTCCTAGAAGTCACATGAAGAACGTGCACCTGATCAATGCATCCTCCCTGGATGACATGCACGCTCTCCATGTGACTTCTAGGAAAATTCAATGAGGGGCTTTACTAAAACTGTGGCTACAGAGGAATGCGCTCCTGAGAAGGATCACCTGATTCAGATGCCGATGAGTCGCCGGCAGAGTCAGAGAATGGGGTATGCAACACGGAAGTGCTGTATAGCACTTCTTTACAGGTAAGAGTTTTAATTTTTTTTAAAAATTAGATAATAAATCATATTTAATAAAAGGTGTTAATTAGCATAAATAAACAAATGCATTTTTTAATTTTTGGACGGACTGTTCCTTTAAGGGCCTCAGGAAATATATATGAGGAAGAGCAGTAGCATGCCATGCTCAGTATTAGGGATTAGTAGGTCAGATTAAAGGGACACTAAAGCCTGTAAACTTTCTATTTAATGGCCACCTAGTAATAAACTCAAGTGTTCAAATGACAGGTTTAGGCTTACTGATTTTGCAGAATAGTCATAGCAATAGAAGAAAAACCAAGAAGTTGGAGGACAGTTTTTCAGATGAAACCAACCTCATCCCCTTAATCAAAGGCTAAACTCACTCACTGAGCACGCTCCCCCTTCTTGAAAATCATAAAAATTCACTTTCACTTGCTTCAGGAATTTTAGTGCAAGGCAGCTCTGAAAGACTGCAATCTGCCAATTAACTTCTTATATTTTCTTTGTCGTTTTAATGTATATTAGCCTTATGCCAAACAAGAGCCCTGCCATTATCCCCCTACTTCACCAATTTTATCTGAAAAAGCCAAAACATTGAATTTAGAGCAACTTGGGGAATTTGTCACAGTGGCATAGTTCAATGTTTGATAAATAGCCAAATTGCACATGCATGAGCACACAATGTGATACAAAGAGGTATGTAAGTGCATGACCATTGTAAGCTGTTGAATTAGTCACAAATTTGCCACATCACAGAATTTCATCAAAGTTATGAAGTGCTAAATTGGCGCCATGCATTACTCAGAAGGAAGTGTATATAAGGAGGAATACAGGGATTATCAGCTGTATAAAACAAAAAGTAATCCATGTTCATTTTTATCTCATTTGCGCACAGAATATAGATCAGTTACCTACATTGTGCTGTGTAAATCAATAAGATGTTTATAAACTTGATATCAGGACTGCTCTGTGGCAGTACTCTTAATATTACCCAGTGAAAGAACCAGAGGGGCTGTCCAGTTTAAGGCAAAGTCACATAATGAGGGAATTTATAATGGTGATTTCAACCTTTTCAGTTTGTCTTAAAGCCTTTTGATGCTTTTTAGCCTTAATCTTTTGTTTGCTTGATGTTTCATTTCTGCTGATTTATAAAGACCAATAAAAAATTCCTGATTTCAAAAAAGATCAGTACATCAAAATCAGCACACTTTGCATTGTTTTCAATCAGGTTTCATTGCAGGTGAATATCGATGGTCTTTTTTTATGTGAATTCTCATCCGACTGTGTTGAAATGATTGGACCTACTCTATAGGAAATGATCAGTTTTCACCAGTCTATAAATTGGCGTAAAACAGTGATATTTATATATTTGCTATATTTTACCACCTTTATTAAGCCAAAAACCTTTTGACTTTTTTATAAATAAAGAGTCCTCTTGTGTCAGTCACAACCTGGCACTTAAAGTGATTTCACGCTTTAAGTTACTCACTTACTGTATAATGTGTAATGCACTTTTCCCATGTCTGTCTTCTATTTGTATTGCTGAATTGTTCAGTGCTGTGTAAATTTGTGGCATTTTATAAATGAAATTATACATATATACATAAATATCCCCATATACATTTGGATGCTGCTCTCAAAAGCTGCATAAAGCTGCATATAAAATGAAGGCCAATAAACATTTTGCAGAATCAGTAATGTGTGCAAAGTGCATCTGATCAGTTTTAGTTATGAACTACAGCTTATACCAAAGCTTAAGATGTTTATTGTCGCAGTCTTATTGAGTACAATGGTCCACAATTTCTTTGTTTTCTATACGCTCTGACACTGCAGTCACTGCTGGTTCTGTGTCAAAATATATAGAGTGACACTGCACTTATTAAATAAAATAAAGAATAATCACTATTTACAGCCATATTATGATCTTAACTTCCCAACTTATTTGTCCATCCTTGGCAGACCTCCTTCAAAGCAATTTATCTGTGCTGCAGCTCTTGACAAAGAAGGCTAAGAGCATTTCCTTTAGGAAGCAGATAGATTAAGGAAGTAACAGTTAAAGAGACTGGAAGTTGTGTCAAAATAATGAGAAATGAGATTTCTATACCATGTTTATATCTGCTGTCTCTAGTTGATAAGATGCTGTAGTTACCGTGTATTGTAGTAGCTTGGGTGAGATTTCTTAATGCTGTTTCAAGGATTGAGTTTCCTTGTAGATATAGTATTACACTAGATACATTACAGTTCAAATACGGGTTTCTAAAATTGTACAAAGTCAAGAATAAAACTATTTTATATATATTTCTCTGGGCTGAGAGGGATAAAGGGTTAATCCATCAAAAGCTTAAAACAGATGTGAAGATATTTTAGTAAAGGTGAATGATAGCAAGAGTGGCAATGCCCTTAAAAATAGATGCATAAAGGTCTTCTTTAATATTAAGAGGTATAGCTTTCCTGAATGGGGAGTGGATGGAAAAATGTCCAGAAGAGGTAGATCTTGTTTAAAAGAAAATTATGGTTATATATATTTCTAGCACATTGCATCATTATGCATAGAAACGTGTAATTAGGCAGACTGGAAGGGTCCTTTGGACATTTCTTTGTATTCCATGTATATTTTTTATGATGTAGTACATTGGTACCATGTAATAATTGTGCTAGAATACAGTTTCTAAAACTTTCAAACATTAATGGGTAGCTCTATACAAATACATTATACTACATAAAATGTAACATATAATTGAAATTTAGTAAAAATTAAATCAAAACACAGTATGTAGTTTCAAAGAATGTTGCCTGTCTCACAGTTTAATAAGGAAGGAATTTCATCTGTCTATTTCACAGTTTAATTCAGAACATCATTTTGAAATTCAATTAACAAATAAATCAGAGGAATGTGTGACAAAGACACGCCATGAAAAAAAGCATATACATTGTAATTACAGTCTTTTCAAAATGTCAAGATATTTCTTGAAATCAGCAAATTGGAATCTTAGAAAAATCATATACACTTACAGATCTGTTTATGCTGACAGATCATATTGTGCACAAGATTTCATGTACTTGCTGTGTCGTGTCAGTATATACAATCCATTCTTACAATTGACTTTTTAAACCATGCTGACAGAGCATATTACATTGTAGCAATTTAAGATAATTGTAGTCATCTTACTGACTTTTGACTGAAAGACTTCTTTTTATATGTGCCATGTTGTCAAAGTCTACAACATCTACTATACCAATTTATTAGAAGCTAATTGCAACTCTTGTTTGTTTTTTGTTTTGTTTTGTTGTTTTTTTTTGCCTTCCTCTGGACCAACAAGGATAAACTAAAAGGTTACTTATTTTTTATAGGTTAAACTTGATGTAACTATGTCATAAATAAAACTATATTGTATTATTAAGATGCTTAATACATTTGCTATTGATATCAGGAGTCATCTGTGGCAGGAACTGTTCTCTGCTAAATAAATACATAAATAAACCCATTATGGACAAGAAACTGTCAGTCAGTTACTTTGATATATGATATCAACGATCCATGCCTGAAGGCAGGAAGCTGACATTCAGTGATCCTTTAGGGAATTTAATTAGCAATTCTGCCAAGTCATCCTCCAGACATCACTATATTTAGATCTGTCCACCAGTCCCACAAAGTAACTGCCAGAGTTACTGGTGTAATTATCAGTGTTAGTGATCTTTACAGGGAAATCAAAATAGTGGTTTCTTTTTACCAATAGGTCACATATCAGCACTGTAAAGTGTATATTGATGAGTTTGGGTGAAGTGGGAATAGTGATTCATTGCAATTTAATTTTCTATTGGAACGGAGACGGATCAGTTACTAACTTCATTTTAGTTGATGCACTTTCACTGCTTAAGACTGACAGTGATAATGTTACTTTTCATTGTGGGTTGGTACAGCAAGAAAAGATAAGACGTTTACATTTCTTAATAAAAAATCTCTTTTGTAGGATCAAAAAAAAATCATTACATATAACAGACCCTAAGAATAAATTCAGTGAATTATAATAAGAAACTGTGCTCCAATTATAGAAGTCCCATCACTTCCATCACTGTTATTATGTTTTATTGTTTAACATGTGGTTCATTTAATAGGACCTAGATTTCAAGATATTATTATTGCTATTGTTTACAAATACATTAGGCATACATCATCACAACAAAATAAACTGTAAATACAATGAACAACTTAACTATAATGCACACTTTTGATTATAAATATTAAACAAATTTAGTGTGTATATATATATATATATATATATATATATTTAATGAATAGCCAAAGGTCTAAAGCATATTAATGTATAGTTTCTCTTGAAAAAATAATACATATAAATTATAATCAAAACAATACGTTCATATAATGTTGAAACTGAACTTCAAAAATTAAACCAAATATAAATTATAGATAGCCACTTTGCTTTGTATTTTAATATTAAATGTCATTTGATTATCAAAAAAGTCCACATGTATTATAATAATATGATTATAATAATATGATGACTCTATAATAGCACTTTTGAAAGGACAACTGAAGTTAAATTTTTTCCTTTTTTGATTATGTAGCCCAAACAATAATATATTATTTTTCTTGTATATTCTTATTATTTTGTTGTTTTCCTGCTGTTCCTGAGTTCCCTGGTTAAGCAAACCCCAAACATTCTCTGCTGCGATAAACACCCATTATTTAAAGAAATAATAAAACATACACTCATAAAAAAGTGAAACTGCATTTACACATGAATTTAGAAAATGTATATATTTTTCAGTTAAAGTGGGTTGATGCAATGTGTCTGGATTAAATACCCAAATGACATTTTTCAATTTGAAATAACAATATTTACTATTATAACAGACTGAAAGCTCGCACTTTACAAAGGCATTAAAGGGGAACTATAGTCAGATTACATCTTTATATATGCAGCACTCTACCTTAGTGAGAAGCGTTTCACCCCAGTAGATGTGTAATAAATTATCCTGCTTCAGATGAAACAGCACTGGAAAACTCCTGCACCAGGAAATGTATGTGTGTGACATATATCAGCGAGTTTTCAAAGGAAAAGATACCTTCACCCGGACATTTTTGTCTAATGTGTAATGTTATGCCTGTGCACAAGTTAATCTCCTGCATTCCAGGAATGTAAACAAAGCATGGCTAATGAGGCTAAAAGGTCAGCACACTGCTTAACCAATAACAATTCAGGCAGCTTTTTCTTCTTGTGTTTGGTAGTTATATCACACACATTTCCTGGTGTGGGAGTTTATCAGTGCTGTGTAATAAATCAAACAGCTTCAGATGAAACATCTACTGGGGAGAAACGCTTCTCACTAAGGTATAGTACTGCATATATAAACATGTAATCTGACTATAATTCTCTAATATAAGTTACCTATAAACTAAATATAATAATACCCTAATCTCTGAAATGGGGTATGGAAACTTTTTTAAACAATAATACTTTCAACCACTCATCTCAACCACTCCTCTGTCCACTAATATCTATAATCATATTTGTTACTACTCTTTTACCATCAGTTTTGGGGAAAAAACTGTTAAGGCATTAGGTAGGGGTGTCACATCCCTGTCAGTCAGCATACCGTGCATTGATTGTTCCTTATGTGCTCTCCTATATAACACTGTACTGGACCTTACTACTCATCTGCACATTATTAATTCACAACACTGCTCCACAGAACTGCTATTCTTGCAGAATAAAGGACATGATGCTAGACTCTTCCTAGTGAGTTATTGTAAAATGTATTGGAATAAAGTTGTCCTTTCTCAGGTCAATGGATGACTTAGAAATGGACCACATTAATCCAAAATGTTAACTAGTTAAACATTAATAGATGTTCAGTGAACAAATGTAATTGAGACTAAGTCCAAGTACTAGGACATTCACAATAAGATCCAAAACTTCAGTATGCTTTAAACATGTTGAATGTAAACTACCCCGCTTCCTTTGCACACGAAGGTCTTCTATGTTCTCATTGCTACCAGTGGGAATCTGCTACTCTTTATACTGTTGCAGTTTCCTTTGCCCCATACACGTTATACAAACAATAGAGTACTTAGTGTATTCCAAGTCAATGTAGCATAGCCACTAATATGACATAACATGTTTTGGTCTTGGTTGCCCTTTATCATGCCCATGAGCTGATCTAAGCTTTAATATGACTAAAAACTCTGCTAACTCTGCTATTTCTTTAATGAATAACATGTTTAAACATAATGCAAGCCTTTTCATTGGGAATTATATTTACAAATTCCTTTCTTTATAGTATATATTTTTTATCTATCTATCTATCTATCTATCTATCTATCTATCTATCTATCTGTATCTATCTAT
>WMED01003622.1:11153-21883 GCA_019650415.1 Pipa parva
ATTTTGCAGGTACATGTTTATGTTTGTTTTATAATGTTTTACACAGTTTTACTACTTTTACACGGTTGTTATCAGCTTTCCTTAGCCTGAGACTATTTACAATGTCTGATGTGTGATCAGGTCAGTGACATGTGCAGTTAAGTTAGCTGGGAACTAATACTGGTAAATCATATAGTTACTGCATTTACTGTGTGTTATAAGTACATGTGTATCTGTTAATAGTTTGTATTATAATGCAAGGACACTAATTGTCAGACACTAGATCCATGTAGGCGGGAAGGTCCCAGTCTCCATGCTGACTGTTGTATATTTCATTTTACAGATGGATGTCTGGAGTAAAATTCATTAATCACTCCAACTGCACCTGTGTTAACTCATTAGGTGTGCACCAGCAGCATCGCTAGTATGTAAATACATTAATAAACATCATCCAGCACTGCAGATTCCCATATAGTTATATATTTATATGTTGAATGCTGTTTCCATAGCATATACTGTATGTAGTATGTTTAGTTAGCATTGTGCTTGTACCTCCTCACTGCTTGCCTCATCCACAGTTAGGATGTTATTTACTGCATATGTAAATATTCCCCATTACATAGTGTATAACATCTTCTACTTACTCATATGTATATATGTACTTTGCAATGTATATAGTTCATCAGGTCACTATATAATAGTAAAGATGTTATTTCTCTGCTCCCCAGTTTTACACCAACCCAAATAATAAAAGATCAAATTGGAACCAGCTCCTTGTCAGTGAGTTGTTCAGGGAAAAGTTTACCTGACTGTCAAATTATGTACACCAGTGATGCCGAACCTACAGCCCGTGATGCAGTGCTATGCGGCCCATGGCCCAAATTCTGAAATCCCAAATGTTGCGTATAAGTGTAAATTCACCCTCTAAAGACAGTCGCAATAGACTGTTACTGTCGCAAGTCGCATCTTTATAATGAGAGTATTGTCAAAGTCGCGACTTTACTATGGAAAATTGTCGCAGCTGTTACTTTAAAATTTGTCGCGGTCGCAATTTTAAAAGTCGTGACTTTGAAGCGGCCTGTGACACGTGTGTTGCAATTTTATATGGCCCCAGGTCAAAAAGGTTGGGCATCACTGATGAACAGTACACTCATAAGGAGAACAGCACAGTTGCTGTTATGGTATCACAGTCAAGTTTCAGTGGTTTAAACACCATTTATTGCACTGCTTGCTTATTTAATATGCATTATTGGTCTATTATACTTGGACTTTCAAGAAGTACTCGCCTCAGGATTACCTTATTTGTACGTATAGACTTTTAAATGTTTCAATCAGTCAGTGACTTGTACAGTAATTTATTTTGGCAACCATCTATACTACAGAATGAAGTTTTTTTTTTACATTTCTCTGAGGTTTGATTAAAGGTGAGAAAGAAAAATACATTGTGTGCCTCTGAGTTCTATAAATTGAAAAAAAAAATAGGTTTCTCAAACAAGAATGAAGTACCTTCCCTTATTTTAACCGTCTACTATTATTGTTTAGCCATCCCTATCCTAATATTTACTGCTAGGGCACAGGAATGAACTCCCCTATTCGGACAATCAGCACAAGGGGGTTATTGACTAAAGTCCAAATTTTCACATCAAGGTGTGAATTCGCCAGCTAACGATGGTTGCACACTACCCAATAGATGGCTACTGTGCGGTCGCAAATTCATTATAGGAATATTGTTGCAGTCGCAACTTTACTACGGGAATATTGTCGCAGTTGCGACTTTACTATGGTTGTGAGTTTACTAAGGGAATCTACTGTTTAGTTAATAAGGAGTAGAGAATCAGAATGTAGCAACCCAAAGTGATGAGAATTCACTTCGACAGTCGAATTCTCAAGTTTATCAATAACCCCCTATGTGTTCCCTACTGTCAACAGGTCAGGGGAGTTCTACAGAAACCACCTATTAGAGTTAAGGCATACCTATGCTTCTGGAGGGACTAAGCATACTAAGCTGGTTAGTGGATCCTTTTTCTCACAGTGAGAATTTACCCTGGCTAAAATCAAGATGTTGAGGAGCACTGTCCTGATAGATGCTCCCCTCCCTTCCCCAGCTCCGGCTCTCCTTTGTTGTAGTGCTAATAGTGTTATAGCACTATCTCCTCCATCACTCCCTTAGCATGTTACTTCCTGTGAGTAGTGTTGCTCACAGGAAGTGTCAATTGGCAGAGGGGAGTACAGGAGGGGCAGAGGAGAGCTGGGACTGGGGAAGCAGCAGTGTCCACTCCTTTAATAGATAAAAAATGGAGATGGGACATGGTTTCATGGGGCCAAGGAACCAATGAACTTGTCCCTTCTCTGAGTCTAAAATGTCTAACCAGCTGACTTAGCAAACCAGTACAGTCAGCAATATACAAGGCGAGCAAGGAAGTCTTGAGTAGCACTAGCATGATGCCTGCCTTGTAATACCCTATACAAGGGATGTTGAACCCATGGCACGTGTGCCAGAGAGGGCATGCAGAGCCCTCTCTGTAGGCACGAGTGCCGTCCCCACCACTGCCTTCAGTGCATGCCACGGACCCGATCCAACAGTTTTCAGGCCGGATCCACGGCCTACACTGAAGGAGCGCTCGCTCGCTGGGGAATTCTCCTTTCCAGACGCATGCGCGCTCTTCCCCCGACACATGCACAATGACGTCACTCATCAGCCCCAGCACATCGGGGGACAGCGTTGGTGAGTGACGTCACGGTTTGCCACCCTTGCCCTATACTCTGATTAAAAATTTTATAGGAATGATAGTGTATACTGATAACAACTGGTAACAAGGTAGATACATGGGAAGAACAATGTTTCTTAATTACAGTGGAAGGTGTTCAAAGTAGCAGTGAAACCGGCAAGAAATGATTAGAAATAAGTATTAATATAAAATAAAGCAAATAAATAAATAAAACAAATGGATGACATGGTCCTGGAAAGCATGGACCAGCAATGAATCTTTACCCCTTTCTGATCTGTGCATATATTTTTCTCAGTTTCCCAGCAGTCTGAATAGATTAATCACTGCAGATCTGCTGCTGTAATTATAGCATTGCTTACTGTCAAGTGGATGGTAACACATGAAGAATTGACTGATAAAAATTATGCAAATGAACTAATGCAATTTTATAATACTGTGGGCCTTTATCAAGGTGTACTAATAATTATTTTATTTTCAGCATTTTCACTCATTTTGCTTTCTTTCTTTGTAAATTGCATCATTTTAACTTTTTTTTTTTCATGAAAATGAACATGTTTGTGGTAAAATTGCATAGCAATGGCATTTTCATGTGTAAATGTCCACCCATTTCTATGCCCCTCTATTTAAGAAAAAAGAAATATAACATTTGGGCACCTCAAAATATATACAGTTATTCCTTAATATCTCTCCTTTTTACAACCCTAAATTCAATCCTATCTATTTACCATTTAATTAGCAATGAAACTACCTGAAAATGTTAAGATACTTCCCCTTTCTTTTAAGGATTTTTAACATTTTTTTTTTTTTCAAGAAATGGAACTTGTTCAAGTTATCTGCCAGAATTACGTTGCCTTGTGGATTACACGGACAGTTTCCACCCTCGGGTTCTTTGGTAGTTGTTCACTGCCAACCCTGTGTTGCAGCTGAAACAGGGTTTGATTTCGTTGAATTCTGTAAAGCTGATTTTGAGACTTGGCACTTCTCATCAGGAAATTCAGGGGGTTATTCTCTAAAGTCTGAATTGTCACGTAAAGGTGTGAGTTCACCAGCTAAAGGCAGTCGCAACTTTACTATGGAAATAGTGTCACAGTCGCTACTTTACATTGAAACTGCAACTTTAAAAATTGTCGCAGTCATGGATTTGCTATGGGAATCTGCTGTTTGAGAATTCGACAGTCGAATTTGGACTTTAGAGAATAAGCCCCCTCAATTGTGATAGCATTAGTATCTGTATAGGACTGTAGTCTATATGATAAATTTGGTAGTTGACGCTACTACTACTCTCAACCATGGCATTTGGTCATATTTGAGGCACACTTTTCCAGCAGTTTTTTTCAAACATTAAATTAACAATGTAAATTTTTTGATATAACTAATATTTTTTGAAAGAGCATAAAACCTGCCTCTTGAAAAACTGTTGGGTTATTTTTCTGTATTTTTTTTGCCAGTCTTCAAACCAGCTTTGTGCTACTAATTCCAATAGCACTTGAGAGGGTACCAAGCAATGTGATAATTGTTCAACATGGATATAAGCTCCCGCATATTGACAGTTTTGTGTGCAATTATGGACGACTGTAGTAATAGTGTCTTAAACACAAAAGAATCACAAATTTCTAACGGAAGAGAGAGTCCAAAAACAAACAAACTAGGTTTGCCATTCATATAATTCACATAATTTGTTACTGTTTCACTCCTTTTGCCTAATGTAATTCCATATACAGATCATTCATTGAGATTACTGAAGAATATGCACACATCAACAATATATGAGAATGAAGACTTGAATGAATGTACGATCTATCTCGTGTACAAACTCCTGCAAACGAAAACAAACACACACCCCATGTCCACAACAACAAATCCCTATTTTTGAAACTATTAATTAAAGTACAGATAGATTTTGGCCTACATTAAAAAAAGAAAGAAAGAAAGAATCATAATGATAATTCTTTAAAATGCAATTGCTAAATGCCTTACAGTGTTGTAATCTGAGAAACATCCAAATCTTATTACTTCACTAAAATTAAAACCTAAGTTTTAATACTGTTCAAGTTGAACAATGATTCCACACTTTATTGCTTTTGAAATCCCTTGATGATCTTAGGGAAAAAACATGCCCTTGAGGGGACAGGAAAAAAAAAGATGTGTGTGTGTGTGAGGGTGAGGGGGGGAGGTGGGGGTTTAGAAATGCAGAAAACACAGTTTACTCCTTTAGCCTCTGTCACGCCAACAGAATGGATTTAATGCCAACTATCTAAGAGCAGACTTTTCGTCTTTGAAATGTGCACCCTGTGTACCATTGAAAAATTCATTTCACTTTCTTTTATTTATTGCAACACTGTGGTAAGGCAATAAAGAAGATAGCAATGGCTAATAAATTTAAGCCTTTTAGAACAATCCTCTTGTTAAAAAAAAATCCTAGGAAACTACAATAGCTGTAATTTATGTGGTGGATTAAATTTAATTTTCCCTTTCAGTAACCTCCAATAATTCTTTACATCAATTTAAAAAAAAAAAGAAAGAACAACATATAGCACAGAAACAAATGGTTGTGTTTTCCGAGTGTGCTGAAACATACAGTGTATAAACTCACAGGCCTTACATTTATTTGATATAGATATTGTGGAACCACCTTCTGCAAAGCAATCAAGATTGTCAAGACTGAAAGTGCATGAGAATTGTCATTTACCTGCTGGCGGGGTACAGACCCACTCAGTGCTCAATTAGGATCAGTATACTAGAACTATAGTATAATAATAAGCAATTCTGTGATATAGAAATATGCTCATAACTGACACTACAGAGACAAGTGAGACACCACACACAAGGACATAATAACCTTAAATCGTAGGTAATTATTTTGTATTTCTCATATATATATATATATAGATATATATATATATATATATATATATTATGTAATTGTTGGCACAGCCCTATATATTGTGCCTCAGTGTATGATCCAGATGAAATCCAAACATAAGTAAACAGCTGTCCAAAATGGCAGAAAGCACAGCAGGGACAGAAATACAGTAATGTATAACTCATTTTGGGACATAAAAGTACATAATAAATGAAATGATGGTCTGTAATATTAAAACAATATGTACTTTGTAGATAAGTCATTCAAAATCATTAACAACTAAAGGACATATTTTTCATAAAGTATCCTAATGTTATTATTGTCGTCAGGATAATGTCATTTTCACTATGATACAATTCCATATTAATTTGGGTTTGGAAAATTAACGCCTTCATAAAGTCCAACCCTTCCAAAAAACCCTACACAATTTTTGGCTGATCCAGAGGAACATCCTGAATCTTCTGCCAATCTATTCCTAATGAAGGTAGAAATTTCTTCTCCTAGGCCAAAAACAGCAATCAGACTTAACTTTGGATCAACCAACTTACACGTTAACATCAATGCTCTTCAATTTTATGTCTTGTCAGATATGAATCCAACCCCTTCATGACAACTGTATAAGTCAGGATGACCACAATTCCACAATTTTACTGTCCATAGGTCTTTACCATACAAACCGCCTCCTTTCTTTATTTTTCATAGCAGTCTTCTTGAATTATTTTATAATGAATAAACCCACTGTTTTTCCAATGTGCACATAAATATTTAAAGAAAGTATTAGAATTCCATTATGAATATTTCAAAAGAAAATAGTTTTACGTTCATTTTTATGGCAGACAGTTTGTAGCTTGGACCTTGCCATAAGCACCAAATCACTACTTACATTTAGCAAAGCCAGCCAGGGTGACGTAAAACATCCCAGAGAAACCTTCAAAGAAGCACAAACTCTTAAGCCCTAAGCTAAGTTCATTGTTCGAGACTCTGCAATAAGAAAAAGACTGGACCCAAACAGAAGATTTTATAGAGCATTAAAGTGGAAGCCATTGATATGCAGATCTTGCAAATGAAAGACCTTAATAGTGTGGTTTGAGACAATTTATTTAAATAATACACTATACAAGCAGTAGGTTTCAATTGGTACAGTGGTTTTCAACCTTTTTATTGCTGTGACCCTATTCTATTCCCTGTGATTTGGAGACTCCAATAAAAGTTTTCAGTCGCAGTAGACTGCTACTGTCGCGACTTCATTATGGGAATATTGTTGCAGTCACGACTTGAAAATTGTTGCAGTCGCAGAATTGCTATGGGATATATTTCCGATGGTCTTAGGCAACCTCTAGAAAATTGTCATTCAACCCCCAGGTTGAGAACAGTTAGTAAGACGTCAATATACTATTACTGTTCTCTCTGGCTCAAATTTTTCCTGAAGCTCTGCAAGACCCCAAAACAATAAGTAACAGAGAGAAAACCTTTATTGTAGCCACGACATGTTTCAGTCTACGCAGGCCCATTACCACTTGATAAAGAGCCTGTATAAACAAAACATGAAGCAATAGGTTTGATTGTAAACCATGATGACGTTCAGAGTTCTTGCATAGTTCGTATACAAGAACTGCTCTTCAGCATTGGTTTTTGGAAACTCCTGAATGTGGAATGCAATTCTAATTTAAACATGAACTAACAATGTGTATCCTCTTGGTGGGTATATCATATTATATATAGTTATATTTTTGTTATTATCAGTTTAAAATTGATGTATTGATAAAATATCAAATATTGATAAAAAAAATCAATTTTCAAGTGCTGAAGGACACTCGTATATTTTGTATTATGCATATGCAATTTTAACTTATTTCTAGTCATATACAGTATATATTGATAATGTAAGGCAGAATAGGACTCTAGAGACAGAAGGCACTCAGTATACTTCCAAGGAAGAGCCAAGAATTATTCCAAGTCCTAATTGCAATGATGATTTTCCTAGACTAATTCTTCATAGTTCTTCAGTTACTAATGAGGAAAAATAATCTGAAGCTGCAACGGATGAAATGAATAATATCACAGGGAATTTTTGAAGCATGAATGAAGGAAAGCCTTACAGTAGTATCAGAACACTGCTAGCACCATTACAGCTCTTGAAGAAGCCGAGATCGTTGGTGGAACGCGTTGAGCAGATTTGAGCAGACCTGAACAGAGCATCTCTATTTTAAGAGACTGTGATAAGCGCATTTTAAATTGTCAATTTGTGAGTACCATTTTATTAATAAATTTCCTGTTATTATATCAGTATACACTATGTGCTTGCTGTCTGTTTTTCCTACATATATATAAATGATGAAGAGGAGGATCAATTCCTGAGGACTTTTGGAGAAGCAACTATACTAATCACTAAGTGCTTAAATATAAGCACTGTCTGATGAGTGCGTTATAATAGGGGGGGTATAATACTCCCTAGCACCATACCAGCACTGCTTCCTAGACACGGATCATATGAGCACCTATAGTGTTAATCCTACTATATACATCAAATCCCCACTTCTAAGGGTTATCAGTACGTTATCACTATAGTGATTTACCACTATCGACTAATAGTCAAATAATACTGTTTGGACTTGTATCTTCTTAATATTGCTTCTTAAAAAATTTCCTCACAGTATTACACTAGGGGGATTTCCCCTGTTCTTTGCTTTTATCTCTATTCTCATCCAGCGCTGCCACAAATCCATCACACGTATGGAATTTATTAACCATACTTTTACCTTGAGGTATTTAAGCAGATTACCTCAGTGGTTAAAGCGCAGGATCAAGATCAAAGGATTGGACAAATTATTTATTGGCTTTTAAACCAGTATTTATAATTTTTTAAATTTATTCATCGATATTTACTGTTTTTGAAAAAAAAATTATTTAGGCGCTACACTTTGCACTGGACGGTTTGTATATCTATACCTATCGTCCCTGTGTGTTTTGTTTTACAGTAAATATGTCAGCAGTAAACAAAAAAATACACTGAAATAATGAAATCCTTCATTGTAAATGCAACCAATAAAAAAATCTTTGAGACCACACTACACTTGTACACCGTAGGAAATCCACAAAAATCAGATGATTATATAAATGATCACATCAGGCCGAGAAACCGTTTATTATGTGCAAACTTAAGAGAGAATACAAACTTCTTGTGTAAGACATCAGGATGAAGTCAAAGAACAGCAGAATCGAGCTGCTGCAAAAAAGATACAAACTTGGTTTGAAATAGTGAAATGAGTTAATATACTCAGATGTATTGTGATATAGAGAACAACTGAAGAAAATGGAGAAAAATGAAGGAGGGTACAGTGGATATACATTTTACAAGAAGAGAAATAAAAGGCTATTAAATGCACCAGCAAAGCAAAATAGAGAATTTATGAGATCGTATAATAGATGGAACCAATGCAAAGTGGAAAATTAGGTCTTCTTACATAGTATTCGGTAATGGATGAGTTGTGCTGCCTTCCAGTTTGGGACTACATTAATGCAATAATCAAAATAATAAACAACATGACTTAGTGACTTTTTCTTTTTTTTAATCGCAGTATAGCTACTAATCAGAACCACACACCACATTGTTTCGGGCTCACTAGCCCTTTATCAAATGTGCAGGTGCATAAACACAGTGTAAGGCTTTTTCACAGTGTAAACTTTACCCATACCCGTGTAAACCAATCAGAACAAAGTATAGAAACATCGTAATAAAGTCCAAGAGACTGCCTTTCAAGTTTAAGGTCTGCCATAGATTCAGCAGTCCAGAATAAAATCCATTGACCAAACTATACATACATACATATATATATATATATATATATATATATTATATTTATAATATATAAAGATAAATTGAAACATTTAAAAGTAAAAACAATTTTTTTTTTGAGTTCTCACACCTTAAACCTGCAGCATGTCTCCTCCTGCATTAATATGTGCAGACACTTCTTGTATAGTGCCCAGAAGCCCCCCTCCCCCTAACGAGGTCACACAATGATTCATTCTGCTAGTGCATACTTAGTAATATGATACTTTCCTCTCATTGCTAAGCCCTTAGGCACTGAATTCCGACACTGTGTCAGTTTTTCAGATAAAAGAATGTGGGGGGTGGGGGCGTGGCCTTCTCCACTACAGGAAGGAGGAATATTTTACAGAGGGAAAAGGTGAGATAGGGTTTTACTAATCGTTTTTACACTTTACTATACTTTAGTGGGGCAAACTTTATAAATAGGGTTTACAAAATTTATTAAAATCAGTAAATTACCAATATCGCAATATCGAAATTTCAGCCATTTTGCCATTGAAATCAATGGTTTGGCCAAAATAAATATTAATTATAAAGCCAATAAAAGGTGGAGACAAGTAGAGTATACTGTAGGTGATACCTTTTATTGGCTAACTGAATGAAGAAGAGAGCTAAGTAGTGTGGAAAGCTTGTATTTACCATTTATTCAGTTAACCAATAAAAGGTATCACCTATACTCTACTTGTCTCTGATACCATGCCTGAAGAAGAGAGCTAAGTAGTGTGGAAAGCTTGTATTTACCATCTATTCAGTTAGCCAATAAAATGTATCACCTACACTCTACTTATTTCTGCTTATGTCATGAACTAATACAGTACATGGATTCCTCTTTTCTTTTTTTGTTTTAAAAGAGAAAATGTTTTAAAGGAAAGAGAAAAAAAGAAAGGTTTAACTGACTAAGCAACCTTCAATTCATTAGGTTGTAGTACATTCAACCTTTTTCTCCATTTAGCTTCTCTCTGTAGGTATATTTTTCTCATATTTCTGCCTCTCCTTCAACAGATAATCTATTTGAAGAGGCAGCAGATAATTTAAAAAACTGTTTATAGAGAGGGGGTATAACCATGCTGATGTGGAGTCAGCCTGTACAGTCATGGCCAAAAGTTTTGAGAATGACACAAATGTTAATTTTTACAAAGTCTGCTGTTTCAGTTTTTATAATGGCAATTTGCATATACTCCAGAATGTTATAAAGAGTGATCAGCTTAACAGCAGTTAATTGCAAAGTCATTATTTGCCTAGAAAATGAACTTTATCCCCCAAAACACAACTTCATTGCAGCTCTGCCTTAAAAGGACCAGCTAACATCGTTTCAGTGATTGCTCCA
>WMED01003623.1:0-21878 GCA_019650415.1 Pipa parva
TATTCACTTATATACAGTTAGTGGCACATTGTGAGGATGAACTAGGGACTGGATGACATAAAAAGGAATGTAATATTCACTTACTACATTTAAAGTTAGAAATTTAATAAACTCGCAAAAGCCTGATTTCGCTTTTCCAAGTTTATTCCTGCAAGATCTAGGAAGCTTCTCGCAGTAAATATCTCAAGATTTTTTCGATCGATATTTACCAACAGAAACTTTTCAATCGACTTTTTCAATGAAATTTTTTGATGGAAAGGTAGCCGAACTAAAGTTACACTGTGATGATGATGTCACCGCACTTCATATTATAACGCATCCTGCAAACTGTCCTACTAACTACAATGCACTATGTGAAAAATTACATTCACGCTGTTTTGCTTCTTCACTATGGAGTGAGTCTCATCCATCATAGCAACCCAATATTATGTGAATTTACTTCAACAGACAAATTCAGACTGTCTTGAATAAGCCCCGTAACGCAACAGTTCGCTTTGGAGTAGTAAAATTGTTTATAAAAATGTCCAATATAAAAGTAGAAATGGGCAGATGACTCGATAATAAACACATTCTCTTCCTACACCAGGTTCCAAATATTACACTGCAAGCTCATCACATCAAGATCTAACTATGAAACTCTGCCCACTGCCACATTCCTGTGCCTAGCATATCGCAAAGGCAGGCGCTGCTACATGATATAAATATATTCGGCTTATTTTTTAAAAACCATACTTGCTGGTTTCTCTTTCTGGATCACATGAGAAAAGGTTTATACCATGAAATACAACTATTTGAAGTAATATTTAAAACATCTTCCACTGATGTCATAAAACCTTTCTTGTCATGACTGGCATGCTTATTTCGTGCAAGGGGGTTATGTCTATCCAGATTAGTGACAATCCTAAGGTTAATCAGTGTTATTCCTCAGGAATACCAAAGCAGTTCCAATTTCAGTAGGGGAGGGACTTTGTTTTACCTCCCAGAATTAAAAACCTGCAGAACACATTCTATTCTTCAGTCCAAGGCTAGGGGAGAGAGGGACAGGACTTTATAAAGTAAGGAGCACTATTTTCTTTCTCATACATTCATATGTTAATGCTGTTTCTAGCAGGGAAAAGGATCACATAGTGTATTTCCTTAAGCACATAGTCTAGTGAAGAGATGCAGAATTTTTTTTTTCCTTCTAATTATTGGGAAGATTCTATTAACCCATTTTTTTATTTTTTGTAAAAGAAAGAATTCTATGTTGCTGTTTTGGATTTTTATTTGGCTTTTTTAATATAATGTGTAGGAGATGGGATGGTGTTGGCTTGGCTGCAGATGCAATGCACCAGTAGGATGGCTTAGAAGGTCAGACTTAACATTCATAAGTCAAAGTAAATCTCACATCCCATGCTTTGGAAATTTGGCTGAAATGTGTTGTTATATCTTTTTTTGAGGATTGTATTCATAGAAATCTAAAAAGGTTATCCAGATCCCTAGGAGTTTTTTTTATTATTATTATTATTTCAATTGATTACTTTCTGTGAAACAAATTATGGATTAGCAAATGGTCATCAAGACGTACAGTCACCTCAATGAGCTCTTTTGGTGGTGGACACTGAGGAGTGAAATATCTGTCTAATTCCAGTGCATTCTGCTAAGTGTGTGTTTTAAGTGGGTGAGATATGAGACAGTCTATGTAGAAGGAAAAGTTCAATATTGTTACAGAGGGAAACTTTTTATCGAATGTGAGAGATCTAGCATCTTAGTGAGCATTCTCTCTTGGCTGTGGAAGCACTTCATGGCATAACTGTTGGAAAAGATATAAGCTTCCTCATTCATTATAATAAGAACAGGTTTGTAGAATTATTTTCAAAAGTTCGATTCTGAGATCTATTTATCATTTATTAGGTGGGACAGATCTTTACCTGACTTTTCTGGAAGGGGGGGGAGCTTTGGTACTAACCAAGAACTTTTTAATCAAAATATACAACTCATGGATAAATCTTGGGAGAAGATGTTTAGCTTCTGTCCATAAGCTTGCAATCTATATATGGCTTATTGACAATTTGAGATATTCGAATTCATTAACTGGGTTACTTTTAAAGTTCACGGTAGCAGTCACAAGATCCATTTTCTGATAAAATGTGAAAAAACAAAACTAACTAAAAACTGTATTTTTCTGTATGTCTCATAAGCTAAAAATTTTAAGCCAATGACATTTAAGCTAACTAAATGTATTTAAATGATTGTTTAATGCTGATTTGAAGACATACATTAGGTTGTGTTCAAGCATCCCGTTGCTAGTGTTTTATTTATTAATTTAGTTGATTTGCTACAATATCCATCATGTGACCTTCTAGCGAATGATGAAGTGTAACTTCTGACAGTGTTTGGCTGTCAGGGGGTGGATTTTAGGAGTTGTAGTTGAGTAACACATAAAGACTGTAAGGTTGCATATTTCTGTACTACTCTAATGGTGACAGAAGCATTTAATTTAAATCGCTACGGCTGTTAAATGAGGATGTACCTGAGCTGGCTTAAAAAATATCAGTACACATCTTGACAAACAATGAAACAAATATTATGCCTACAACTCCCAGCATCCCCACTGACAGCCTTGCTTTAAACAGTTAGTGCATCTGTAAACAACAGTACACAAATATAAACCTAGAAAGAAGTGTCAGCTGTACCATTCACAGATATTTGAGTAAATCCATCACTGGACACACCAGTAGGTAAACTGGATTATTATCGGATAGAGGAAACCATTTTATATTATTAATCTTAAAGGAAAATGGTACCTTCTGTATTAACATGGGGTGTGTGGTATTGGGAGAGGATAGCATACAGTATACACAGCACAGTACGCGCCCAGTATGTGCATACTTCAGCAGGAGTAAACTGTACAGAGGTCTAGTAACCCATATCAACCAATCAGAAGTTAGCTTTTATAATTCTAACTTACTTATACCATTGAATGCTAATAGACGATTGGTTGCTATGGATTACTAGATCTCTGTTAAAGATTGCCCACTTTGATGAATTCCTCTAATATATCCAAAGCATTTATAGTTACCCACACAAACCTTAACAATACAATTTGTATAACAATACAAAAATCCAATTTACATCATCACAGGGGGGTGCTGCTGATATCCTAGTCTAGGGAGAATGCCTCTGCTGAGATAATCAATATGGCAGAACCCAGTTATATATACAGTATATATATATATATATATATATATATATATATATATATATATACCAATGGTATTTTTTTCAGAAAAGGCCCTCGCCTTTAGACTTCACTGCTTCCTAAAGAAAGAATAAAGACATATATCCATGCTTAGAAATAGACAGCAGTAAAATGTAAAGGAGATTACATGATATATAAATATTACAAGGATTTGCAATGGATTCCTTCACTGTTGCCATATTGACAGCTTTAATTTCAGATGCTATGACTAGCCATTGGTCAGATTTCTACAGTGGCTCGGTGGTTATCACTGCTGCCTTGCAGCACTGGGTTCCACCCTGGACTTCATGTGCATGGAGTTTGTATGTTCTCCCCACACCTCTGTGTGGGTTTCCTAAGGGCATTCCAGTTTCTTCCCACAAGCCAAAAGCATACATCTGTGTGTGTGTGACTGAATAGGGAAACTAGATTGTAAGCTCCACGGGGCAGGGACTGAAGTGACTGCCGAATCTCTGTAAAGTGCTGTGTAATATAGTAGCGCTATCTAATAATGAATAAATACAAAATGTGAGTAAAACTGGATACCTTCTGATTAGTTTATATGGAATACATGACTTTAGCATTAACATTAGAGTATTTATGCAGTGTAACTGAAACTGTTCTATTGTAAACTTACAGACAACAAAGTTAACTTCACGCATTCATATCACATTTGACTAAAAAATACACATATATATACAGTATATGTATACTATAGCCCTGTTCCTGCTGATTGTAAATTAGGTGCCTTCCCTCTCTTGAAATTAAATTCATAACTTTTATTTTTCTAATGTGATTTCAGTTCAGACATCAGAGAGAGGCTTATGCAGGAGATGCTCATAGCTGACAATGTTTTATGACAGTTACCAGAAAAGATAAAACTCCAAGTGGTAAAATGCAGTACTACAGCTGGAAAACAAGTGACTGCAATAACTTTTGAACTAAGCGTCTATCCCGGATTCCTTCTTTAAATCCATAAGAGCAGCACACTTTGGAAAGTGTTCAAACAACTGCTGCAAATGTTTTCATTTTTAATCAATCAAAGCCTTGTGCAATTCACAATTAGTAGCAGAATAAGATATGTTGCAATTTTTCCTAAACTAAATCACATTTTGCGAACATTGCACCCCCCGAAGCACTTGCAAAAGCCATTATATACATGAAAATCTTTTTTTTTTCTACCTGCTAGATAATTATATTGCGTCTTACCTTATACAGTTGTCATGTTGCAACCTGAATGCGATTGAATCATGGAGAAGCCTGGTAATTGGTTCCTCCTGTGTTTTTAGGTAATAACTATTGGTGTTTACAAGATTCTAGGCATGTTGTTAGAATTGTACAGACAGAATCTGTTTGTTCATCTGACTATGCTGAATAAGAAAGCAAACAATCTTTATGTGTAGAACAATCACACAAAAGAGTCCCTCAACTCTAGACACAGTATAACCCCCCACAGTGATACACACACTGAATTCTGACTCATTACTTGTCTTTCAGAAGAGGTTGAAAAGTAGTTTGTACATTGATTATTTTTGTCTTTGCTGGGAAATCCCTGTGACAATGCAAACCCCATATACTTTCACTGTGACTTATCTGTGTTTGAATAAGCAAAGCACTGAGCCAGTTTATATATAGTTAAAGGGGTACTACAGTGGTGATATAACTGCACACATACATCTAAAACTCCTTTATACTAAGCCAATTGCTGACACAAATAGTTAAAAAAAAGTTTAGGGAAGAAATAATACTTGCAGTTTGTTTCCCTTCATTAGTTTTCCTGAGAGCTGACATTTTCCTCCCCCTCCTCTTTCTGTTCTGCAAGTCAGGCAACATGAGAAGAGAAAGCTGCCTGACTGCTATACTGGTTAAGCAGTATGCTGACCTTTTGGCCACATACATTAAGTTGGAATGCAGGAGATTACAGAGGGAAAGCTGACTTGTGCACATGTGCTAAGTAGTAAGTAGAGCAAAAATGCCCAGGGGAGGTAACTTTACATGGCCAGTACACGTCACACTGACCAAAATTGGCCAGTACACGTCACACACACATTTCCTGGTGCAGGAGTTTATCAGTGCTGCCTACTCAATCATTCAGTGTCACATGAAACAACTACTTGGGTGAAACGCTTCTCACTAAGGTATAGTACTGCATACTGTATGTAAAGATGCAATCTGACTATAGTTCCCCTTTAAGTGTCTGTTCTGAGCCACTTTCCTTAATCTGAAAATTATGTGAAAATATACACCTTAAATTAATTTCTGTTAGGTGGTAATGAATAGTATCTGGGGCATATGCCCCTAGGCTCCAGACAAACAATGTAATCCTTGTCATTCCATACAGGATTTTGCACCTACCCTAAAACTTGATGCATGGTTTAAGTACAGAAATGCAGTAGCATAGAGCACTCTATTGTGTTCATCCTTTGCCACACCGATAGAATGTCTTACTCTTGCTCCTAGTTCGAAAGTGTGATTCACAGTCATGTAATGTGGGAGGAAATGGGGGCTTCTTTTAGTGGGATTCCATATTGTAAGGAATATTTACTGAGCTAAGATAAATTCTCACCTACACAAAGGTACAGCTACATGAAGTTAAGGCCATAAACTTTACTATGTGGTCAGTGCGTAGGGCATCAGTAGTAAGATCCTTCTAGTGTCAGGTGATTACACTCTTTATCAATCATAACAAAATACTTTATGAATGCTCCAGCTGCCTGTCTTTTAAAGTTAAAGTTCGAGAGACTGTAGGAATATTTTCACCGCTTGGTTAGAAACCAGAATACTAGCCTCCAACCCCCTAATGAAAGATACATGGGCCAGTACAAAGAGGGGGCACTTGTTTTCTATCAAGGGGTCCATTTTGCCTCAGATCAGTGATGGAAGAATGATAAATTAAAGAAGAAGGGGGTTCTTTAAGGCATATCAACTCTCATTCTTTGCCCCTGTTGAGGGTAAAAAAATGCAGTCTATGAAATGCTGAATTCAGTCCTTTCTAGAATCATAGCTGTTCCATGACCATGATAAACCAGATTGAGTATCTGTCTTTGTATCTCTTACACTTGGCATCAAGATCCACTTTGCAATTGACAGAACAGCTGTTTTCCATCTGATATGTGAATAAGCGGCTTTATTACTAGGTTGGTGACTTTCTTATAGCCCAGTTGAACTTTATAGGCCTAGGTCATCTATGGTAATAACAATGTTATGCACTGCAGGCAGTTTCAGTCCATCAACATGAAACCAGAACAGTATGCATAACTTGACTCGACTACTACAAGTGCTGTAGAAAGAGATTTTGTTAGGTTCCATTGAGTCAATTTTGACTCTGTGTACAACAGAATAAAACATTGTCCAATCTTGCACCAGTCTCAGAATTTCTGATACGTGTGGGCCCATTGTTACAGGCACTGTGGTAATCCATCTTGTGGAAGGTCTTCCTCTTTTCCAGCCGCTCTTAACTTTATCAAGCATAATGTCTTTTTCTAGACATTGACCCCTTCTTATAACATATTCAAGCTATTTAAGGTGGAGTTTCACCATCCTCACTTCTAAGAAGCATTCTGGTTGTATTTCTTCCAAGACACACTTGTTTGTTCTTCAAATAGTCCACAGTATATTCAACATTCTTCACCAACACCACAACTGAAATACATTGATTTTTTTCTTTTTTTATTCACTTTCCAGTTTTCACAACCACATAAAACTATTGAGAACACAATTGCTTGCTTGCATTATGTTAGTCTTCATAGTAGCAGCTTTGTTTTTCAGTACTTTGAAGAATTGTTGTACACCACCCCTCACATGCCACACACGGGGAGAAAGTTCTTATCTTATATTTTCCAAAAGGTAACTTTTCTGGTTACAGATAGGATAAATCTGTACATTTCAAATGTGTGCCTATTCATTATCATTCTGTGTCAAGCCTGTATCCATTCTACTGCTGCAAGAAATGTCAAGCTTATATTCACCAGCTGCCATGATCTACACCTTCATTAGTCAGCAAGTGACTGGCTACGAAAACTGAGAAACAAATGTCACAGCAGTTGCTTGGCCTAAAACCTGGCTTGTTGATTCTGTCCAGAATGGCTAGCTGATATATAAAGACAAAATGTACCAACTGCTAAATTAGATTTTTCATTTTGACAGCCTTATTAGACTTGGACTTAATCGCAGAGGCCACTAACTAATTCTGATTGAGTAGTCAAGCAGTCAAATGAGCAGATTCTAATTTATGTACATTGCATACAGTTCTGTTATACAGCCAGTAGGTCCAGCAAACAGATTTCTTGAAATTCAGGTGTCATTATGGGAATCTTGAGTGACACGTCAGCCAAGCACCTCCACAAACATTCAGATGAAATTGTAGAGCCAAATTACCTATTTTAGTTACATCTTTAAAAAAATGTGTATCCAGTTTCCATTCTTCTTTTCATACTACTAATTAACATTCTCAAGGTTGGATTTGACTGACAAGAAGCATAGTCATAGCCTCAGGTAGGGTCCATATTGAATAAAGTAAGTGACATATACAAGATAATACAGGGGTTCATTTATGGTTTCCTTAGTAAATGTAAATTTACCTTTTTGAACTTCTGGTATCATGAGACTGTGTTTAACCTACATATTTCCTAAGAAGAACCTTTTGTCACTCTGTGTGAAGGGTGTCCTTGTTTGACCCTCTGCTGGGGGGTGGTCTTAGAATTCCCTTGTAAAAGTGAATTGTCAAATGATTTAGTCTCTTTTGCTCCTCCATCACGGAGATGGTAGAAGTCGAACCATAGTACAGGAATCTAATGTTAGCTCACATCAGACATTAGACAAGTCCGTTACAAGGCATTCCTCTAGCAAGCAAGGGAATCGCTGCAAATCCACCAGGATTGTAATAAAGCCATTGCTGGGGTGTATCTATATTCATCAATACACTGCAGTTCACAGTCCAGGTGAATAGTTAGAATCCAAGTAGATGCATTTTGGCTAAAGATTCCTATCCGCATGGTAATGCTTGCTGTCAAGTATCCCACACTGATAGCATTCAACTGCCCCTGGGTTTGGTAAAATATACATTAACTAAATAAATGCATGTAAACATGCTGCTAAACAAAGTGTGGCCTTAATGTATGCGTTTTGTAAATACATTGTTTCACTGTTTAAACACAGAAAAATGTTTCTGCTGCCCATCTATGCATACTAGCAGTAAAGCATGTCTCTCCTGCTGGCAACCATGAGACCCTACTTTGATAGTGTGATCCAGTTTGGAGGAAAGAAGTTGATGAGTGCTGCAGGTTAGAGCTGAATTACAATAAGTCATTACATAGTTGCAAACTGTAGGGAGTAACAATCAGAAGACCCTACCCTCCAGAGCTTACAATCAAATGATATATGATGAAGCTAAAATAAGAATGAATGGAATAATATCCAGTACAGGAATTAATATCTTTACAAATATAAATACATATTATTCATAGAATAATAATATAATTCGTAGAATAACTTCACCTTCATAACTCCTACATTTAATACATTATTTATGTTGATATAGTTCCTGCTAATTTCATTTTACATAAAATTACCTTGAAAAATCCCTTTTTTTGGGCTGAATCCTAGATTTTTAGCAACAATATTGATTTTGGTAAAGACAAAAATCCCTCATATATTTGTTTGAGTGTTTGTTTGTTTTTTCCTTACATTTACCAAGCTATTTTTCTCATCACAGTAAGCGAGATGGAGAAATCAGTGAGATTTTTTTTAATTGACTGTGTTAAAAATAGCCAGCAAAGTAACTCTGGGTAGAAAGGGTGATTGTTCGATAAAGTTGGAATGTTCAAACTCGAGACCTATTTTGCTCCCAGAGAAGACTTATTGAAAGCAGGTATTCAAGACATGACTGTATGTAAGGAATTCATTGACAGAGCTCCCTCTGTTAACGGTCTCTGCAAGCTTTCTGCCCTCATTTTAAGCTTGTATTTCACATTAGATGAAAAAAAATTCCTACTGTTTGTTGAAATACAGATGATTTGCATACTGTCACAATGAATAAAATCAATGTATATATATTTTGCGGTCTCTGAACTGTAGCTTAAAAAAAACAAAACAATCTAATTTAATGGTTAAATAACATAGAAAAATAGTATTTTTCATTTATTCGGACTTTTCAGACTTTTGTACTAGTAAAGCAGGGAGAAAATAAGAGCTTGATGACGCAATATGCGTCATAAATGGAACAGTTCTAAACAGGTTTATAGAGAGAGAGAGAGAGAGATGGAGTAGAGTTGGATGCTGCATTTGGTGCAACTATTGCAAAAAGAACACCATGAATCTGTTGGAAATAGACTTGTTTTGGTAGATGCTGCATTCAAGTCTTTCCCATCTCTAATCTAAAAAAAATTTGGGGTCAAGCGCAGTATTAATATTTATACAGACTGTTGCTTGCCTTTAAAATATAAATAAAATTTCCCCAACCTATTATGAAGCTATATAGGATGTAACTCCAAGGTCATATAACACAGCCTTCTATTATTGTTCAACTAACTTCGCCACACTCCACAAGAAATCACGTCCAACATCATTCACTTCTTCGCTATGGGAATCCACTGTTTATTGAATAAAAAGTAGCAAAATTCACAACTATTGGAGAGCAGGTGCCTGAAGTGACACAAAAACACTTTGACAGTCAAATTGGAACTTTGATGACATCAATACGTCTTGTCATTTCCATAATGCTTCGCAACCTTCCATTGGTCACAAAATGTATCAGCAGACTAGATTTACTATCCAGACAATTAAAGATTCTATTGACACTTTCAATTTACCCACTACACCTGGACCCATTTGCATTATGTCAGCTGATAATCTATCCAGCTTTCCTGAAAGTGACTAAAAATCAGATCCCTATGATTCTTCTCTTTGTTAAGGTCTTTATTTAATACCGCTTCCTTGAAGATGCATTTAGGAGCTTGTCCTCCTGATAAAAAGTAATGGATTTGGCATCCCTGATCGATGTTTAATCCAAATGTTATTGAATTGATTTTAGCGTAGAAATGTTTATTTTACAGGCGGTGCTCTTGTAGATTGCTGTCTATTGAAAAATTAGTCAGAACTAAAGGTGAAAAAGAGGTACTACAAGTGACCAAACCGTCACTACCATCTTTGCAAGGGTAATGATTTTGAATAAAACATCTCCCAGTCCCCTAGTTTTAATCACTAAGGACAGCCCTACAAGTAGTCTCATTTTAGAAAAGGATGATACAGCCCCTTTATTAATCATCTTTATTTCTATATTTCGGAAAATATGAGAAGTCAGTCATTTATTGAAAGTAAAATAAATCAATCAATCAATATTTCCTTTGTAGCTGTCTTCTGGACGTGAAAGAATTGAGCCTTTGTGGCTTAGTAAAGAACAGACATTCCTTTACAGTGTCAAGTAACGTTATTCACCAGCAGATCTGAGTAAGCAGATCTTCCTATTCCAACTGCGTTTCGGAAGTTATTACACCTCAGTACAAGCTGTTAAAAAATCTAACGCATTGTGCTTTACAGAGAGAACACATAGTAAAGTACACCTTCAACTACATGATTCTTCGAAGATTTTCTAAAACATAATGTAATATAATATATTATATATGTATATATACTGTATATATATATATATATATATATATATATATAAAATGTATACACCCAATAGATATTTAATACAGACTACTGAAAAGTAATCGGTAATCCAGAACGTTTAACGATATAGAACCATAAAAACTGAAGATGACTGGAACCACACCTTAAGTAATTTTTAACAAAAACTTATGTTTTAAAATGCTGTAAATGAAATGAATGCGTTGTTAGACTGTAGGACCTGTAATGTGTTAAGGGAAAGAGAGGATATTTTTCAGTGTATTTCTTACAATAGATAAATTAACTACTGAATGATGGACTTTGCCTTATTGTCTAATATTGTAAAAGGGATATTAATCAACTGTTATACACAAGCACCAGCTGTTCTGGGACTTTTTCAGAGATAAACAAAGTCATATTCTTCAGTGCTATTTCGCTTTACTAAACAGTATACAACATCGTTTGAAAAGAACAGTAAAACCAAAAAATAAAAATGCTTCAAATGCAGTTTCTATATTTTCAATCTGTGCAAAAATTGTGCATTTCTGGGGGTTCGTGGGGAATGGCGTAGCTATAGGAGATGTTTCATTGCCTAGCAAGTGTAGGCAGCCACCTGCTGCGCACTCCATAAAGTGGATGAACGCTATTGGACGAGGCTGGTCTTATTACCCTTCTGGCACGTGGCCACCTAGCAGGATGGGCTGCACCTTCTATGGATAATAGCAGTTTCGTTGTATGTAAGCTCTTCTCTTTGCCTTTTGTTTAAAGAACTTCTGGTGGCCATTGTTATGACGTGTGCCTGCCAGTTGTGTACTAAAGTGAGCTTAATGAGGTTGCATCAGCTGAAGTCTTCCTGCAGTCTCTAGGTATGGGTTTATATTCTGAAGTTAGTCTGGGGAAGGAGAAGGTGAAAAATACAGGCCTTGGGTAAATCAATGGAAAGACCAGAGACTTCAACCTTTCTTAAGTAAGACGTTGCACTATCATGTTACTCCGACATGACCTGCAGTTTTGGTGTAACAGGCTTACACACATTCTCTGCCACTGTTGATAAGAAAGTCCTACTATAACATTCAGTAGAATATTCCATTCTTTCATTCACCATCTCATCCTATTTTCTGCCATTCCCTTTCCATTAAGTAGAACAGTTCCCAAATCTTCAGGTGAGGATTGGGTATAAATTATTCTCCTCGCTGTTGTTTCCAGTGTCCAGTGTAATAGCTGATTTATATATAACCTGGTCGTGCTGGTCACAGAAGACGTTGAACTTTGTTTTTATGTCCATCAAACTGTAGACATCTCTGGACCATGGCGTTATTATCTGAAAACACTGTGGGGGGAATTCACCAAGCTCCGAAGTGAAGAGCGCGTAGTGTTCGCCTCACTTCGGAAAAACTGATATGCGCATGCTGATGTCCTGCACGCGGACATCAGCATGCGCATTAAAGGGATTCCCCTCCCGACGAGGAGACTCTTATGCTTTCGCCAGGAGGGGAATCCCTTTAATGCGCGTGCTGATGTCCGCGTGCAGGACATCAGCATGCGCATATCAGTTTTTCCGAAGTGAGGCGAACACTATGCTCCTCACTTCGGAGCTTGCTGAATTCCCGCCTGTATCTCTTGCTGCAAACACATTTGATAGGTAACCTTGCACACATCCATCCAAACTTATAATGAGTGTTTCGTTGGAATCAGATTGTTCAATCATATCCCAGCAGCGATGAGTAAAACAAATCACAGAAGTACCAAGATCTTTTCATTCATAACTTTATTGCCAAAGTGAACAAACAGCTGTTCTCCTTCACACTCCTCAGTGCCACCAAAAATTGATTTCTCCAATGCAACTGTCACAGAGAATATTGTTTGTACAAGGTACTTAGGATGGAAAGTTTCATTAGGAAACCTCCAGACATGATGCTAGGGAAAAGTTAGAAGGATGACTCCCCTGAACATATCACATTTTTCCACTACCTGAGATACAATCATTTTGTATTTTTTTTAATCCTTTTACATGTGTTTGTTGAATAAATCAATAATATCTGTAAGGAAGTGCAGAAGACACGTTTCATCACTAAGAAGACACTTGTGCCACTGAAGATTCCATTTGTGCACTGCCATACACAACCCTTCCCATGCTTTATATAAGTGATTTAATGATAAGGCACTATTAGCATATTATTTGTGCTTCTTTACAGATATTATTGAATTTTGGATATAATTGTTTCGTGAATCACTGAGGGTAGCATACACAATCAAGGGAGCTGCATGATCAATTGACTTATTTGAATCTCAAACTATGGACTTGAAAGTTATTTTATTTTGATTGGTGATCCCTGTCTATATATTGACATCATGGTTTTGTTTCATGTTCATTTATTTTAGACTTTGTGACATAGCCTTGGCAGGTTTCCAATCCTTCATAAATTATTTGATAACCTCGGGGACAGTTCTTTTCTACACGCCAGTTAAAGGTGCAGATTTTATGGTGATATGATCACACCTGTTATATATGGTTGTCAGGGCAAGGTCAGGAAGCTCTAATAAACAGAATTGTGGAAAATGTGGTCGTCTTAGAGAAAAATCCAAATTGCCTATCTTTCCTTCCAATGTTTGTTCTCTGGATAATAAACGTACAGGACAGTATAAAGATATAGAAGGAGTTTAGAGGCTGTTGTGGCTATGTCTTTACTGAGACTTATTTAAATAACAACACTCCTGATTCCTCTATTTATTTGGTAAACTAAAAGTGATTTACTAATCGTTCCAAGTTATGTATGTATATTAGTCAAAAATAGTGTAGAGATGTGACCATAATTTCCAGTGACTGCTCCTCAATGAGTGATTTTTTTTCATGGCTAATAGTCACTCAATTCACCCACCTAGGAAAGTTGCTGCTAATATATTATTCAAGACAACATAACTAGAGTTTATTTTTAATAACAGCGAAGATCTGTATCAGTTTTCTGATGGACTATGCAGAGTTTTTCATAACAACGCAGTTGATTTTACCCATGCTAATCATTGTTTCGTTTGGGTGAAATTTTATAAACATGTTCATTTTGCCACAAGGGGTTGAAGCAGGTTGAAGTACAATGGTTTGTACTATAATCACAACACCTAAAAGGCTGTTTCCAGAACAGATATTTCAGAATAAGACCAAGTTTTTGTCTTTATAATACTAATTTATAAGCCAATACCTAAATAATTAAAGCCAAATGAATGAGAGTATGCCCCACAAATGCCTGCTCTGCTTGAAGAAGAGTGCTTTGTATGTTTTAACTGGAGTCTATTCATAAAGGGTGCTACTCATGATGGAGTGTAAATATGAGTAGTAATTATATAATAGTAATGAGCGTGTTGGTAATGTCCTGCTCCCTAAATTAACTTTTAAAACTAACCAGAAACCATAGTTTGCCTTAGAGGCTCGATAGTTAGTTAAACACACCATACTGCTTTAAGATTTAGTAAGTGATCTAGTGGCCCTTAAGTCAACAATAGCTAACCTTTCTCTCTATTAGAGTAGCCAAGCACATATGTGCCTAAAATATTTATGGGTAACTTATGCAGCAGTTCTGACAGGGTATTCTGGGGGTCATTAATTAAAGGGCGAACTGTCGCGTAAATGGCCCGAATTCACATCCATTCTTGACATCTCCAACCCCATTTATTTAACAAACTCTGCGATGTGATGAATTTTCTGCCAATTCGGGCGCTTTAACCAGTTGTGGACTTACGGAGCTCTTCACATCAATTTGCGTTCGCATGCACAGGTAATTAGGCTTTTTATCATGCATCAGAGTCTGTTGAAGGAGTGGATTCTGCAGGGCGTACTACTGCAAATTCACTTGTTTGCCTTCGCCAGGTCAGAGTGGCGAATTGTGGGGTATGATGGCAGGGCTCCCGTGTTGTGTAAGGTGACTATTCATTAACAAGTATAAATGGCGACTGAGACTAAATTAGTCTACTACTAAACATGTACTAGGCACAAGATGGCATATAAAAATAAGTATTATTTATTTATATACAGTTAGTGGGATAGGATGAGACTGACGTCACTGTCCTTAACTTGTCAAATTCTCCTCACTCCGCATGATTTATCATCCCACTATTGTGCGACTGACTACACTGCAGTATGCATGCGATCTCATCTGTCGCTGTCTGCTGCTCATATTCATGAATATGAAGAAGTGAATTTGCATCTTCCTGCTCGTAGTGACGTGAACAGATGCAAAGTCACTATGCTAGGCAAATTCGTGCATTAATGAATGGCCCCCTCAGTCTTAAACTTATTATAAAACTACATCAGGGATAGATTTTGACCATGTTATACCTTGGATGATCAGGCAGGAGGTTTTACTCAAACTAGGTTGACTCTGTTTTATTCACATGATATAACACAATATAGTTTGTAGTAAAGATAGAAGTACTGACGGGTGCTTAGGGGGTGTTTCCACAATCAATAATATATCTTTTTTTTCCAATACAGAAATATGCATTGTCAGATATGTGATAAGATGGAACTCACTGAATTGGTGTTCACTAAGTCACTTTATAATGCCATTTATTTTGGGCCAAGTTTAATATTATATTTTACATCAGAAATATTTTAGAAATGATTTAGCAATGGTTTGATATATGAATACATTATGTCACTATTGTGTTTCATTGTAATAAGACTAGAATGAACAGTGTTGAAATTGTGTAAATAATTATCAGTATTTTGTAGAACCCGAGAAACCCTATTTCACGCTTGGAAAATAATTAGGTGTCAGGACTGATTAATAAAAAATGACTATTATTTCAACTAATCTCCAGTGTATGTAAATGTTTTAATATATGTGAAACTGAGCACATAACCCAATCTGTGCCCCTGGTAGCTCTTCATTGTCTGCCCATTAAATCCCTCTAACAGCTTAACAAGAACTTGGTATTAGTTAAGATTTTTGTATTAGGCAGGGTTTTTCAGGAGCATAGAAACAGAGGAGTCTGGGTAAATATTTAGATATCTGGGAAATATACATTGTGGATCTTGCAGAACTTGTAGCTCTTCAATAAATAAACTCCTATGCTGTAACTGACAAACAATGTATCCACAGAGATTACAAAAAGTAATTTCAACAACAATTTTATTTCTTCTAACAAAGGCTAGTCTAAGGGGGGAAATCACCATTGAGCGAAGTGAGCTCCAAATCCTTTGGCTCACTTCGCACATGGTGTTATGCGCTCGCTGATGTCCTGCATGCGGATATCAGCAAGCACTTTAAAGGGATTCCAGTCTCAGCGAGGCAACTCTTTTGGTCTCACTGAGACTGGAATCCCTTTAAACTGCTTGCTTTAATCCCTTTAAAGCGCATAACACCATGTGCGAAGTGAGCCGAAGGATTCGGAGCTCACTTCGCTCAGTGGTGAATTCCCCCCTTAGTGTTCTTAGAAAAACATTGCTCTGGTATAACTAATGTCTCACAGTGTATAATAAATGTCATGTCCAACACCTACTGAATCCTCAGTCCATATACAATTCGTGGAATATGTGGTGGGCCAATTCTAGAAAAGAAATCATGCAGGGAAGATCTGTCTTCATATAACAGACCCTCAGTGTTCGCAAACTCAATGAATCGGCTACTATACATATTGAAGGTTTACATTTTTTGGATTTTGGCCAATTTAAACACAACTCTGATTTAGAAAAGAGATTTTTATCTTATGATGAACTAGAGACAAACAGCATCCAAGAGTGTTCTTGTTTCTATAGAATAAAAGTATATAGATATTATTCTTTATATAAGCAGATGAGAAGCTATCTTTCACATTGTTGACTTCATCTGACCTCAAGAGTGAATGTACCAAATCTACAAACAACAAAAGTCAGTATTACAAAATTCCGTGAATTGTTTCCCTTACAAAAAAGATGCTTGAGTAATATGAATGCTTAGAGTAATGAAATATGATGTTTACAACCTTATTTAAACAATATTTCATCATTTAGAACCATCATAATAACAGCTAATGGCTTCAACTACATGATTTCATGAATACATAAAGATCTGTGAAAGTGCAACAATAAAGGCATAAATAAACTAAACAATTAGGTGGAAAACGAATCCAAAATGTATCTCTGTCTCTCACTCACTAGTTTGCAGTTTCCAAATATTTTTTATATTTTATTTGGTTGAGTAAGACCAGTTGGCTCTGCTAGTGTGGATAGCACCCACAAGTTATGGGCATAAGAACCCCTTACATCCTTTGCTCTGCTTCAGCTGAATATTAGGCTTGAAGGAAATTGTGCATCCATTGTATGGGAACGCATAACACTCCTTTTTTTCCCAACTCTGGAAGAAGCAAATTGATAGTGGTCTGGAATAATTTCCACTAATTTACATGTATGGGAATAGCAGGCCTGGGCCAAAGTACCGGCTACCACCTAGAGCACTGCTGGAGGGGGGAGCTATCTTGGTGCTCACCCCCCCCCCCCTCCTCCTTTTCCCTGTCCCTACCTACCTCCTCTGCGGCTCAGCTCTGTCTGCTGAAGTACTTAGCACTACAGTGCTCCTCTCTCCCTTCCCCCAGCAATGATTTTAATTTCCTGTGATTGACAGGAAGTTGAAGGAAGTACTGGGGAGAGGAACACTGTAGTGCTAAGCGCTACAGCAGATGGAGCCAGGCCAAGGAGGAGGTAGGAAGGGACAGAGGAAAGGAGGGGCAAGAGCACCAAGATAGTGCCCCCCTCCTTCAGAGGATATGGAGTAGGAAGGAGGGTGCAGCACAGTGGGAAGAGGGCTGTGGGGGAAGCACAGTCTGGGTGTGTGTAGTGGGGGAACCACAATGTGGGATGGGGTTGAGGAGCAGGCAGCACAGTATGGGGATTGGGGGTAGTTGTGGGGTCGTAGCTCGGGTTAAAAGGGGGCAGAAGGGGAAGGAAATAAGCAGGGGAAGAAAATCAGCAGGAAGGGGGCAGCAGGGAAAGTTAATCAGCCGGGGGAAGGGCATCAGGGGAAGGAAATCAGCAGGGAGGGGGGCAGCAGGGCCACCTCTGCATAGAAGCGCTACTAGACTACTAAGCGGTGCAGCAGGCTGAGAGTGGAATTATGCAGGTGGGGGGGAGGTGTCGGTCACTGGGGGGCTCACTTTCATTACTCTACCTAGGGTCCCAAAAGACCTTGGCAGGCCTTGGGTAACAGCAAGAACTCAGCAGCATTACAAGCAACCTATTCCAAAGGGACTTATCCCAAACCTTTAATATGCTATAAACAGAAACTCAGGGGGACAGATAATGACCAGATAGAATGCAAAAGAGATTTTTTTTTTTCCACATTTATTTTAAAATACTGGAAATATTGGAGTGGACATATGGTTGATGGTTGGAAATGTGAGTCCAGTAGTGAATCCCATTGCCACCCCCATGTTTACTGTAACTTAGGATGATTTATATTCATGTGCAAATTCACCTAAGAGAACCTCATCCTATTCCCAATGTAAGTTTTATTTAAAACTATCTGTTGTTTTTTTAATGCGTACATTGCTATTAAATTTCCCCGGTATGTTAGAATGTATGGTAGCATTCTAGGCTTTGGAGATTGGCTTGTGTTACATAAGATGTCGTTTTTATACCTTAATTTCTACAGACATTTACTAAACATTCCATTCTGTGCGCCATTCCTTACAGGTAGCTCCAGACTTTAGGATGAAGATGCTCGGATTATCAACGCTGCTTCTCGTTGCTATTGTAACACTGGAGGCCAGGCCGCAGACTTCAAGTTTAGGTGAGGGAATATCTTGATAACTTTTTTCTATTCTACACATTACTCTATTCTATGCTAAAAATATACAGTGGTACCTCGAGATACGAGCTGCTCAACATACGAATTTCTTGAGATACAAGTTGCGACTCGGACCTATTTCTTGTTTGAGATACGAGCTGAAATTTGAGATATGAGTCGATGGGGCCAGAACAGATTCATTCCATTTCTGTTATTTTAAATGGGGACAATTGGTTTGAGGTACGAGCTGTCTTGAGTTCTGAGCTCGGTCACAGAATGAATTAAACTCGTATCTCAAGGTACCACTGTAATCTAAAATGGCTCAGTTATTGCTTTCTGATACACCAAACTCCTCAACTAGACAGAAGCATTTGCTTTATTACCTTCCATAAAGTACTGTAAATAAAGGTATAAATAGAGCTAGTTTTAGGCAAACTGGAGCCCATGGCAAAAGTATAGCAGGACCCCGGCAATTTCACATCAAACCATACCCCCAGACCTCCTTTTCTACAACAGTAGGGCTCTGCCCAGCTTTACAGAGAGCTACTATAGGCTTACCTTCTCTGCACTCTTCTAGCGCCACTGATTGAGAGTTGATTTGGAGAGGCGGATGGCGAGTGGACTGAAAGATGTTGGAAGCCATAGGCAATTGGCCACTTTTTTGGGATATAAAACTCAGAGCATGCTAGTGCTACCAAAAAAGCAATCGTAGAGTTTCAAGTACTTTTTCTTGTTACAGAAGCCATGTGCAGAACATATTTCCCTGTGATAGAGCTAATTACAAGACACATTTCATTCATTGCATTGCTGGAGTTGTATTCTGTTCTTCCTGCCTCTCCACTCTTTAGCAATGGAACTGGAAGGGGGGCTAAAAAGTCAAGTAGACTATATAGTGGCCTGGTTTAAATGCTCCTCTGATACACACAGATTCTGACCATTTTTCCCATCACACATAGCCCAATTGCTGTGCAAGTTGCCTACATACCCCCAATTATTGTACAGTTTTCAGATATGACAGGTTATTCTGTGCTTTACCCAGCACATATAACAGTGTCCTTTTGTGACTAAGTAATTTATTGGAGCAATTCATGGTAATCTTTTTAACAATGCTCTGCACAAGCTATATAAGTAACAATACATTGTAATTGTAGTTCTCTGTTACATTAATACATTGTTTTAATCTGATCCCTGCATCAGTAAAATATTGAGTGTATAAAAAGTTAGTTCCATTCTAAATGTTAAAACAACAATCTTACACAAGTTGAAGGCAGAGCAGACAGTAGCTCTTACATAATGTTTATCTTATTTTATTCAAGAATTTAAAGGCTGCTAACCACAGCGTAAGTGAAAACACATTTTTCAGCATTGATCATTTAGATATATTCTTGTTGAATCATGGTCTAAATATTATAAACGTGTAGCGACAAACCCACCTCTAAATCCAGATATTACTAGATACTGTGGTACATCCTTAACTGCAGAGAGTTAGAGAAGAAAGGCTGTGTTTAAAGGGGAAGATGATTTTGAGAATCGCATAACACCTTTCAATACTTTGATGTTTGTTGTAAATGTGTTGTGGGGCTGTCCATCTTTATAAATACAAAGGCATTTTCTGTAAGAACAGGCCTTCAATCTGTTGTTTCAGTGTTGGACTGGCATGCTGAGGGCCCACCAGAAAACAAGAGATCAGGGGTTCACCAGGAAACAAGAGATCAGGGAGACCCCAGGAAACAAGAGATCAGGGGCCCACCAGGAAACATGAGATCAGGGGACAACCAGGAAACTAGAGATCAGGGGCCCTCCAGGAATATAGAGATCAGGGGTTTACAAGGAAACATGAGATCAGGGGTTCACCAGAAAACAAGAGATCAGGGGCCCACCAGGAAACAAGAGATCAGGGATCCACCATGAAACAAGAGATCAGGGGCCCAACAGGAAACAAGAGATCAGGGTCCCACCAGGAAACTAGAGATCAGGGGTTTACCAGGAAACATGAGATCAGGGGTTCACCAGAAAACAAGAGATCAGGGATCCACCATGAAACAAGAGATCAGAGGCCCAACAGGAAACAAGAGATCAGGGTCCCACCAGGAAACTAGAGATCAGGGGTTTACCAGGAAACATGAGATCAGGTGCCCACTAGAAAACAAGAGATCAGGGGCCCACCAGGAAACAAGAGATCAGGGACCCACCAGGAAACATGAGATCAGGGGCCCACCAGAAAACAAGAGATCAGGGACCCACCATGAAACAAGAGATCAGGGGCCCAACAGGAAACATGAGATCAAGATCCCACCAGGAAACATGAGATCAGGGACCCACCAGGAAACAAGAGATCAGGAGCCCACCAGTAAAAAAGTGATAAGGGGCCCACTAATAAAAATATTTTTTTCTGGTCTCTGCAGATCCCTTTAGTGTCTATGATTTCCTTATGTATTTTCCTTTTTTGTGTTGAAACCTCTGCTTGCTTTATATCACCTTCTGGAATATGGCATGATGGTACAGCTTGAGTATTCAGGAGGGATCACTGAGATCCACTGATGCCTGCTGAGAGTGTTCCATGTGACCTGCTGGGTCAGGTCAACACTGAACAGATTTGCCAGAAGCAGTTTTACAGAGCTCAGGATGGCTTTATGTATCTGTAAAAATAGGGAAATATGTACTAGATGTGATAAAATGACTAAAACCATCTTCCAACTGCCACAGCTTTTGAACTAAACAAAACCTCCAAATGGCATACACCATTTTTAATAAAATTATACCTTACTCAAAAAACATATTGTTTCTTTAAATCCTGTATATTAAACCTGTCTTTCTCCCTATTTTAAGTGTCTACCTTCTACTCAGATTGTTTGATAATTACATCAGATTGTTACCTTAGGGACAGAAGTAATTGCTACCTGCTAAGTAGAGGGAGCAGAGACAGCTTCTTTCAAGTTACAAGCATGCTGTCTGTTATCCGTGATATATATCTGTGATATATAAAGATGTGCAACACAGATCAATGACCTTCTAAAGCAATATGTGGAGGTTTCTACAGAGTTTACAACACTAAAATTATCCAGTGTCATTAAAGGGGCACTATAGTGCTGATATAACTGCACACATACAAACAAAGTTTACACTAAGCCAATTGCTGACACAATTAGTTAAAAAATGTTTAGGGAAGAAATAATACTTAGTGATAATTAGTTTTCCTGAGAGCTGACATTTTTCTACCCCATCCCAAGTCAGACAACATAAGAAGAAAAAGCTGCCTGACTGCTATTGGTTAAGCAGTGTGCTGACCTTTT
>WMED01003624.1:1909-21877 GCA_019650415.1 Pipa parva
TGTGATTTTTATGTAACTGACCTTTTTTTTCCCCTACCGTAGTAAAGATATTTTTTCCTCACGCAGCAATGGTGCCCCAGCACTGAAAATGCCAGGCTCTGTATATGATGTGCTGTTGTTAACAGGAGGAGAACAGACCATAAATCTAGTGTAGAGAGCATGGCAGTGACACGGGGCTGTCTTATGTATTCTTTTTTTTTAGTAAATGGAAGTTTCTTTACAGCGCACTGACACAGGGAAGGTCTCTCTAATCGCTTAGAGCTAAACATTTAGTCAGTCTATCAAGTTGACCATTTTATTTTGTACTTCCCTTTGGAAATAACTTATCAAATACTCTGTGTCCTCCTTACACTATCTTCCTCCCCATGCAGTAACTGCAGCTCACCTCCAGCTCTCAGGAATGAGGACATTGGAACATGTTTCAGTAACCGTAACGATCACACATCCCCGACGTGGAAATATAGAAATCCGCTTGTTTTGCCCAAGTGGCATCTCCTCACTTGTTGGAGCCACACGTAGTATTGACATGTAAGTGACCTCATTAGCAGTGATACTATACAATGTAGTTGGTGTGTTACAGTTTCTAAAACATATTCTGCTTGTTGTCTCTCCTATTAAACTTTAATGTAGTCAAAGCCAGTAATGGGATATATTTAAAATCTAAAAACTGAGGCACCAGGTTCCCCCAAAATTTATGTATCTAATAACACATCTCTCTGTTCTTAAATGTCATTATTTATCTGTTCTGAGGGCAAACAGTCTAGTCGATATATTTTACCTACTAATTTTGACATATTTTTTAGCCAGATTCTATACACTGTCCGTTGCTTGTAAAAAAAAAAAAAAAAAAACGCTTTAATACTGAAAGGACTGCACTAAACATTATTTTCTACTTAGGGATCCAAATGGATTCACAGACTGGACATTCTCCACCGTGCGATGCTGGGGGGAGAGTGCAGAGGGGACTTATAGACTGCTGGTCAGTGACATAGGTGAGTAACCTATTAGAAAGGTACAGTATCATAGTTCTCTGTGCCAGGGATACATAAAATAGTGTGCCTCCCCATAACATCTTCCATGCCTCATGTGATTCACCCTTATTCCTCCCAAGAATCCAAATTTCTGAAACACATGGCTGTTGTGAACCTTGAGATGCTTGAGATATAAATTAATTTATTTGCACACGCTTGTTATCATGCTTTCAACAGGAGATGAGTCTTTTCAGCCTGGGAATTTGAAGCAGTGGCAATTAACCCTTTATGGATCCACATGGACCCCTGAGGATGTAGCAGAGAGAAGAAGGTAAATAGATAAGTGGGATTAGAATTATTCTACAAACAATAAAAGAATGACATATGTTATTAGACAAATACTAAGCTGCATTACAGCCATTACTAAAGCATATTTAGAAAAAAAATGTAGAGAGAACACCTACGTACAATGCAGAAGACGTATCTTTTTGTCTATTTAAGAAAATCCAAACAAAATGTATGACGGTTGCTGGAGGCTTACATTGCCTCAAGAGAAAAACATTTAAACTAGATCTTTCCAGCTGTCTCTTTGACTGCTCTGCAGAACTTCATGCCTGATTTAGCTTTTCTGCTTCTCACAATTAACTCTCAAAAACTGCCCACGAGCCAAAAGAGTTTAACATCTTTTCCTTTTTAATATCTCCTTTCTCTTAAAATGATGTGGCAGTCATCCAAAAGCATAAATTCAAAAGATGTCTCCGGCACTCCGTAGGTAAAAGTAACTTATTTTATTGAAGCGACAATTAAAAGGTCATTGCAGTGGTTTAAAAACGGGAAGAGTCAGCCACTTACGCGTTTCGCGCTATGGCGCTTAATCATAGTGTCACGAAACGCGTAAGTGGCTGACTCTTCATGTTTTTAAACCACTGCAATGACCTTTTAATTGTTGCTTCAATAAAATAAGTTACTTTTACCTACTGAGTGCCGGAGACATCTTTTGAATTTATGCTACATATTTGGGCTTGGAAATCCCTTCTCCTGAGCTCCCGATCTTTTCTCTACTTTATATGGTGAGCATCTCTGTATTACTCACACTAAGGATTTAGCCAATTATCCAGCATTCATCCAAAAGCAAACAGGTGTAATGCCGTAATATAGGCCATGTTTGCCCTTGACCATTTACCAGTAGCAACCAGTTAGATGTATGCAGGAAAACAAGCTGTTGAATTGTTGCTGTGGGCGTCTTGCAGAATTTTTCCAAGTGACTGCCTTACCTCAAGAGGGTAAGGGCAGACTGTAAGCTGCTGGTCCATATATTCTAACAATTCGGCTTAGTTTTACATTATTCTCATTTAAAATGTTTTCTTTTTGATTCCTTTATTTTTTCAAGTATAATTCACTTTCCCCTTGCTCATTCTCAGGGTGGTTGAAGATGCACAAAGTGGGAAATACCTGAACAGTGACTTCTCTCTCCCTTGTCCCCCTGGCCTGGAGATCTCAGAACAAGAGAACTACACCATCACCAACAACACCCTGCGGGTAACGCTTTATAAACATTTGTATATGTAGATGATTAAATTCAGCAATCCGGATGAATCTTTTTCTTAACTTTTTCGCACATTTAGGTCGAAATGTATTAAACTCGGAAAGACCTCTCCGGGTCTTTCTAAGTTTAGCGAGAGAAATCTTGCGTTGATCTCACCAGATTTCTTTTGAGATTTTGAGATCAAGTTTTTTGATCTCGAATTTTCAAATTTTTTTTCAATGAAAAGATAGCAATACTTTACATTAGTAGCATGGCTTCCTTTCCATTGAAAATTTTGAAAAATAGGGATTGAAAAACTTGAACTCGAAATCTCAAAAGAAATCTCACAAGAACAAGGTGAGATTTCTCTCTGTAAACTTGAAAAGACCCAGAGCAGTCTTTCTGAGTTTAATAAATGTTTTCCCATATGATACTTTACCTGTTCCTTTTGTCTTAACCCTGTTTCTTGTATTTGGCTTCTAATAAGAGCTGTCTTATTTCTTTTAATCTCACTCCAGACATTAATGCTACTGGGTTGTTTTGCTGTATTCTGGTCCCTCTATTACACAGCGGAGTTGTACCTGTCAAGGGTTTCCAGCAGCAGAGACTTGGATCTTAGTTGTGAGGGACCACACTGCTCATGGTCCCGCTCCAGAGGAACCTCAAGCCCACGCCAACTAGAAACAGGCACTGAGAATGAGTCTGTTCCTTTGTGTGGAGTGAAAGATAGTGTTATAGAGGAGGAGGAAGAAGAGGAGCCCTCTACACCCAACAGTCACCATACTTCAAACTCAAGCAGAGAGCAAAGTATAAACCCTGCAGATCCAAGGCATGTCATCTGATCTCTAGGTTTATACGGAGCACATAAGTTAAAGACCTTGATGTAACTGAATAAGTTATAAAATGCTGGATGCTTTACTTTTAATTATATTGATAAAAGACCCTGTTTGAGTAGGCATGACTTTTCTGTTAAATGTTAAGGGCCTTAAAAAATGTCTTCAAGGACTTTGGAACATGAAATTTCTCACCATAGTACTTATTTTGTTCCAATAAAAATAAATGTAAAAACTGTAGCATGATGGTGACTAGAACAGGGTCCAAACCGCTGAGCTGACTGTATCTAGTACGACATTCAGGCTAACTCTAGTTGCTCTTCTGGGCTGTAAACATTGACTTGGATCCTACAGAAGATTGGTGGCTTGAACTGCCTTTTATAATATCTAAATTGTTGCTTCAGTATATGGGTAAATGTGTTGTGAAATTCTGACATATGTTTATTTTTAATACGGGTGATAATTTTAAAATATTAAATTAAACTACTGCTGGTTGGGACACATTTGCTGCATCTGCAACACTACAGCATGGACAAAGAAGATGATATAAAAAGTATTTTGAGGAATGACCATTTTCCACCTTCCTCTTTATTATAACTGGACTGTAAATGTTTTACCCACATTGGGGTCAGTGGTGCCTGCTAAATTGGCAGTGTATTCTGCCTCTCTATATTGTCATCATTGTATCAGTTGGAATCGGTGGACAGTTTCTGTCTATGTATGTTTCCATCTGTGATATGTGTTTGGCTGATTCTTCAGACATGTTTTATTGCTTTGATAACAATGTACATCGTCTACTCATCACACTTGCAGATGTTTAGAAGCTGTGTGATTATTGAAAGATTTGGGGATTAGAACATTTCATAATGTAAGTTTTATTTTCCAGTGCTTTCCAAAAAAGTCATTTATTGTGGCAATCTTATAAACAATGGAAGATAATCTTGCAGGATTTCATGCACTATGAAAGTCTGTTTGTGTTGAAAGTGTGTCTTCTGTAAGTGGGAATGTTCACTAACTGCATGTTTTTCCCATATACAGAAGTGCTAGTGAAGCATTGAGAAGCAAATACACTTGTACTGCTTTGTAGTAGTATTACACGATGTGTGAGACACTTTTATAGAATTATCACATGCTCTGAAACATGATGTCATACGGATCCTACCTGGTTACATGTGTTACGGCATTAAGGGTTGTGTACATACCTCTTTAATGACAATACTGGATATGATGCACAACTTTTTTTTTTTTAAATTACTGGTGCCTCTGCTATTGATGCACAGTTTTTGGTAACCAGTAGGGTAACTAATTAATTTGGTCTGACCTTACAGAGACATTAATGGTGGAAGCTATGGTAAATAATATGTGAAACTGCTAGTGCTTCTTCATCAACTTTTGGAGGAGTGTTGCTATCCAGTTAAAGGGCCAATAACCTCAAATTAAAAATACTCCATGTGATCCTCTTTACGCTGACACTGTATTATACATGCAATGACCTGCTGCATACTTTCACCACCTTTGTATTCATCAGTGCAATTAGATTGACTTTGTAGGGCTGTTAGGCCTAATTCACAAATGTTTATCATATAAAGTTCACTTGAAAGAGTATTTGTTCATGTAAAAGAAAAAAAATGTCTTGAAGCAGCAAGCTGTATAGAAGGTAATATCAAGAATTTGTCTTAAAAAATAATTTAAAAAATACTATATAGGAATTACTTGTTGATTTCAAAATAGAATTTTTCATTCTTGTAGTGTTGCTGGCCCTGTAAGCCTAAACAAAGCTGAACAATTGGCATCAAACAGCTGCCTTTATTTGTGCCTAGTTTCTCTGCACTCTGTCGTTAATATAAAGTGTTTTCTTTCATTTCTTCTTCTCATCGGCCATGTAGTAAATCTCAGCTGTCTGTGTATTCTGCATAATACCAATTCCGGTTGTTCTAGTAATGCTTTAGGTGCAATATAGACATTTCTGATATGGAAAAGGCCTACTACATATTTTTTCTTAAAATGATAGATAGCAGATTTGGAGCATTGACAGAATCCTTTAAATTGAAATAGTCCGCAAAACAATAATTTAATGCTCAGTGATACTGAAATTCTACATTTATTTATTCACTGCAATGGACTGGTTTGCTGTAGTGAGGAACTGCCTCCATTAGAGAGGGTTTGTTGCAGGAGAGATGAGTGTGAATGTGCCAATGTGTGTGTTTGGCTCAGGTGTATGATTTTTTGTTTGATTTTATCAGAAATAAATGGATTTATATTGGTGTTGTCTGTGTTTTATTTCCCCTTTTCAGCACGCCTGTATTTATATGCCATATGATGTCTGTGGAGCAGATACATATTTTTTATTATTCCCAGTAATGATCAGGTCCTGATAAAGACTCATGGGACCCTGTACGTTATGACCTTTATTCTTTGATATAAGGCATATTGTGTAGAATGATCTCTGCTAATGCCAGATGGCTCATTGTACTCACAGCTTTAGGCTCTGGAAATATACACAGACTTGGACTTTACAGTAAACTGCATTGAGTGTCACATAAAGAAAACTTAAATGTAGTGTATACTCCTTAGTAGCTAAATACATTTTGTCTAAGGTTCATACTTTGACCCAGACATAGACACCCTTTTAGTTTAAAGAAACACAGCCTGTTATCATGTGGTGAAACCAGTGGATCCAGAATCCTTCTAATACACAGTTAGTAGCTTTCTGGTCTATTACATTACAGCAGTGATTTTCAACCAGGGTTCCGCAAGGACAACCCGGGGGTTCCGCGACACAATGGTTGATCAGCATCATTACCCGATTGCATCAATCTCTCTCTGATGAGCCGGGTAATGATGCCAATTGCTAATGATACGGTCTCTGTCCCTGCTAACAGTGATCTGACAGCGATCACTGTTAGCAGAGACCAAGACTGCATCATTAGCAATCAGCATCATTACCCAACGCATCAGAGAGAGATTGCAGCCTTGGATCCTCCCTCTGTGACCTGTCGGGTATGTAGACTGCAGAAACGTCACGCGCGTTATGCGATAATACCATTTCCGGGTTTATAGGGGTTCCGCCAGAAATTTTATGACATCAAAGGGTTCCCCTGAAGAAAAAAGGTTGAAAAACACTGCATTACATACTATATGGCTTTAGATTGGCATTTTTTATAGGTACGGTATATGATCACCGGATGCCGAAGATATAAAACTTCCTTCAACCAGAAGTAATAGATCCAAAGAGAGTAATTAATTATTTTAGAATACTCTGCAGACTGCACTCACTTCTATGAAACAATTTAGTATGCAACAAAATTACATAATAATTAGCCGTGATCATGCCCAACTCATAAAACAGAACCCAGAAAAGATCTATGTAAAGAAAATCCAGTACTAAGTGCTACCCTCCATGCCTTTTTTATATGGTACTCTGTGTTACAGGTAATGATTTTATTAGAACTCTAGTTGTCACCGTTAGATTATTTTTATAATACAGTGCATTGGGAAATGATTCAGCTCTCTAAAAAAAAGTCACCTGATTTGTCTCGATTACAGTTAGTGTTGGATTTACATCTGAGGAGCTTATAGGCACAGAAACCACACCCTTAGACCACACCCACTAGCTAACCACACCCCTTAACAAAAAATAAATACAGACTAAATTATACAGTAAATCAGTGGTTCTTAACCTTGTTTGAGGTACCGAACCCACCAGTTTCATAGGCGCATTCACCGAACCCTTCTTTAGTGATAAATCACTTGACCTCTGTGTCTTGACTTCTGTGGCAGAGGCTCCGCCAAACCCCTGAGATCAACTCACTGAACCCCTAGGGTTTGATTAGAACCCTGGTTAAGAACCACTGCAGTAAATGCCTATAGAAAAACCTGGCCCTGATTACAATGAAAAACAGATAGCAATAAAAATGCTGACTGGAGCAAACGGGTATATTTTTAAATGCTTTCATACTCACTATTTGTTATAATATGGTTTTAAATGTAATGTAAAACCAAAAAAATGCTGTTTCCGTTAAGTATCAACACTTGTGCTATAGGTTTATACAGGTGAAACGCAATGCTTTTAAAATTAGTTTCTAGCTTTGAATCATCAATAAATTTGTGAATGAAATACTGGCTAAGCGCTTGCAGGCACGGTCTTCATTCCTACTGTTTCCTGCTATCTTGTGTATACCCTGTGCTATGTATAGTACTACAGAAGCTGTTCAATGCTTTATAAATGAATAATGAATGAATGAATAATAATGATTCAAGTTTCATGTATCAGAGTTTGAAGCTGAGGGAAACCTGTAAAATTAAAGACCATAAAGAATTCTAAGGAAAATGGAGATACATTTATATATACTCAGGTTAGGAAACGCTACAAAATAAGCGTCTGGATATTCATGTGAATACTATTCCATCAACTGTATGGTAATTGAAGCTTCCTCCTAACCACCCAGGCACTGGTAAAGCAATGGAAGCCACAGAGAAGCAAAGACTTATTGTGAAGGGGCTGTGGCTGGAGAGAAAGTGAACCAGGCAACCATACCAAGAAGTCTACAACTAGCAAGTAAAGGAGGGTGGTAAAGCCATTGCTCATTTAAACCAATTTGAAGTTTGTCAGAAAATATCAGTGTGACTCAGCTAAAATGTGCAATAAGGTCTTATTATCAAGTGAAATAAATATTACCCTTTTTATTTAAAATTCAATGTATGGCACAAACCTAACACTGCCGATGTATCTGCTATCTCACAAGTGCTGGGCCATGTATTAAAGTGCTTTTCCGTATTGGGCACTGGGGATCCTGATGAACTGTATGATGTATGGTGCAACAGAAAGAGAGACAAAATACTTCAGTGTTCTAAAGCTGGTGGAAAAGGACTCTAGATCCCAAGGACAAAATAACATTATCCAGATACAGTGTAGGCCTGACCCAGCAAGACACAAGAAGGCCCTTGATGAACTTTTAAACTGTACCACTTAAGAGTCAGATTATGCACTAGGCTTATGCCTAGGGCCCACACACTGCAGACTTTTTTTCCTTAATCATCCATGCTGCTGGCAGCCTTCTACTCCTCACCTTGCTTTACAGGGTTAAAATGCCCCACCATACTGATGGAAACATTTGATTTATTAGAACAGGCACAGGCTAGTACAGGTTTAGTGGCTGCTCCTTTCAGTGCTAATCTCCAGTGCTTCCTACAGACAGATAGTAGCACTTGGCTCATTCTCAATGCAGATGTGCTGAACAGACGCTAAATATTTAACTACTGCTACACTTCTATTAGGAAGCGAAAGCATTCAACAGAACAAATACCAAAGCAAGAACCAGAGGAAAACTGCTGGAGGTTATAAAAATCAAATTAATCTTGATGATTAAGGAAAGAGGAGAGGGTATATAAATTCTCCATGGAAGCTGGTAGTAAAAAGAGGAAAATGAATATGAATTGGTAGGTGATGCTATAAGTAGTAATGTGGAATGGGACTTGGAGTAGAGGATGAAAGAAAGAGAGTGCACAGAAGATACCAGAAGGAGGAAGGTTAGAAGAAACATGTATTGGTAAGAAACAGTTTTAATAGAAGGGGGCTCCTGGTATAAACAGTAATGTGCCATCTTACAAAGTAGTGAAGGAAGTGGGCAGGCATGGGGTGATGCATATGTGACATGGTAGAAAATGCCAGGTGTCTAACCCATTGCAGCACAGGTTGATGGCAGATGGTGACAATTAAGCATGGGCAGCTATAAATAATGTCTTGCATAGCTGGAAATCTGGTGAAATCAGATTATATGGACCCACTACCATACCGTATGTGGTGGTTTATTATGCTATTGCTTTGCTTTCCTGGGACATTATATGGAGCCACTACTGCACTGCATTGGGTATTATACAGTGCTACTGCTGTGCTGTAATAAGGGCAATATCTGAGGCCATTGTGCCAATGTATTCTGTATTATATGGGGCCACTGCTAAACTGTAATGCAGCTTGCTGCTGGGTGAAGTGAGGCCTGGGCCCCATTAATGATCCTGCATAGGGCCCCATGTGTCTTAATTCAGCTCTGACACCATCATAGCATGTTACTGGGGGTAGTGTAGAGCAGACAGGTGTTTGGAGACATAAAAGCAGTAGAATACAAGATAATTATAGGGGCTGAAGTGTGAAATAAAACAACAAAAAGAATATATATTTTTGATTAGTTTACACCAGCATTTCAGTCTGACACTGTCCAGATTTCAGTCCAATAAAGAATCGGTTTCAGTATATAAAACTTAACCCTGAATCTTTGTTTTATCCTTTGCTTACTGAATTGCTTCTACGTATTAGTATCACAAGAGACTCCCTCCATAAAGCATAAGGTTAGTAGACCTCCTGCTACAAGGTAGAGCGGATCTTCCTTTCCAGCGCTGCAATTGTTTTTACTTCCTACTTCCTCTTCAACACCAGTGGGTTTTTTCTTGTGCGCATTCTCATAAGAATGTTGGCATATCTGTTTAAGCAGTTATGCAGAATAAATCTGGAAGATGACTAGTGCAGAGGGGTAGTTTGGAAAGTCTACCAGCGAATGCTTTAATAATTTATGCTCTATGGCTCATTAGTGAGGAAATATGTTGTTTATTCCTTGAGTACATAGAACAGGGGTCAGCAACGTGTGGTTCATGAGCCACATGCAGCTCTTTAGCCACCTTGTTGTGGTTCCGAGCGCATCTCCCTAGCCCCGCCCAAGACCTCCAACGTTTCTTCTCATTGGATGTCAGCAGGTCATATGATCAGGAGAGTGCGCTCCTCCTCCTCTGCAGCTTGAAAAAATTTGTTGCCACTGTAGGAGGGAGTGGAATGGCTCCCTCCTCTTCCAAGTTTTCCAACCCCTGGCATAGAAACCAATGCAGTGTTGAACATGTATCAGAATGGCTTACTAAAGAGTAGCCCATGTGAAAAATAACAGGTAAATAAATTCAAAATGAATATGTTAGACCAGATTATTTGGGCTGACCTCCTACTATATAAGAAGAGTTGACGTCTCTAAAGATTTTCTGTGTTAACATAAACATAGCGATGAAGTAAATGAGTAAACATTTCTATTACCATAAAATGTGTCAACCACAACCTGGCATTTAAAGTGAAGTATCCTTGTGATATTATACTTCTATTGTTTAATGTACTTTTCCCATGTCTGTATTATATTTGTATTTCTGAACTGTACAACGCTGCGTAAATTTATTTTAAAAAAATGATACATACCGTACATACATAACATATTAGTAGCACTCACTGTCATTTTATAGTATCTCCACAGAGTACCTGGTAACGCTATCACTCCTTATTTGACTATCTACGGGTTTTTCTAACATTCTAGAAACCCAGAATTCTATTCACAAAGTCTACAAAGCAAGTTTGCAGTCTGCATAAGGGTTAGGAATAGAAAAAAAAAGGTTGCTAGAATGTGTATATAGCTTGATTTAGAGGCATCAATGTCAATAAAGTACATCAGAACATCTGAGGACAGACCACCCATTCCATATACACAAGGTGCAGCCGCCATATTTAAACACCTCAAGATACCTCTTAGTGTGCTTATAACAGCAGCTGTATTGGTAATAAAAAAAACACACTGGTTTACCAGATTATATTCATTTTCCAGAAGATTGGTAAAATCTTGCTGATTTAAAAATGTTTATTTTTTTGATAAACAAAATGTACAAAATTAAGTTTCTCTTTCTTGTTACAAAACAAACTTTACTAAACATGCTGCAGGATTGCAATGAAAGTGAAATGATTTAGCTTTTATTTTGTTAATATTGCTTTGACACATAACCTTAGATTTCTGTGCTTGTTAGATGTTATACTGTGGACTTTTATCTTAACCTGGCATCTGCACTTAACTCTTTATTTCATTCTGCTGTCAGTTTAAAGAAAATGATCTGGATCTCCCTTTATTTTTATCTTAGGCATTTAGTGAGGGAATTGTTTTTGGCATATGAACAAGGCTACAATTAGTTAAAAAAAGTGAAGTTAATGTGTAGCAATTAATGACAAAGTCTGGGAGTAAATCTATATCCCCACTTTATATAGTTATGTCACACTATATGAGCTGGAATAAAGTCACATCATTTCTGGTTTAATAAGATGTAATGACAGGTGTTTCATCTGGATGAGGTTAGGAAGTGTATAAGATAAGAGAAAAGAGGTGATATTTTGGGGTTTTGTGGGGTTGCATGCAGCAGTGATCTATATACTAGAGAAGAAAAAGATTTATTCAAAATAGAAACTGATTTAATTTTTTTTATGTGCACATTAGTTCAAGCAGTTATATCCATCAGCCAATCTGCCAACCAACACCAAATCCGTATAATACTGGGCAGCATTGTGAGTACCAGTGTCTGAACCATAGATGGGCACAATTATGGGACTTCATGGTTTGGCATTATGGTTAACAGAATTGCCTACTACACCTAAGGATTTCAAACCTGTCTAAAGATCCCCCCCAACTATGCATGTTATCAAAGATGAAAAAGGTGGACACGTGAGTAGATGAGATATTCCTGGACAGGATTAAAAGCCAATGTACTAAACCAACTTTCAGTGGGACCTTGATGTACAAAGGCAGCTGCTTTAGGAGAAGATTCAGTGGATTTAACCTTTCTAAAAGCTGCAGCAAGATGCCTAGTAGAGAAGTGGGTTGGTGATCTTTCTGGTTAGGTACATGGTGAGCGCTCTTAGGGCATTCACAGGCGTTAACCCACTCGCTTCAAGGGCAAACAAGCAATAAAGACCCTTTTTATAGCAAATGAGTTAACTGTAATTATTTGATTTGTTGTTTAACTAATGATTTGTCTTGGGCGTCCATATCCTGTCATCCCAGCTTGGGAGGCTCCTTGGTTACTGCCCATCTGCAAACCAATGACGTGCTTTCCTTCCTTCAATTTCTCATCAGTGAAATCCCGTTTGTGCTCTTGGGCTTTCCTAAGATAAGGAAAGTAAAAAGATTAATTTAGAGTTACATAATGAAAATATTCCTGACACATTTAATGTTCAGACACCTCAATCAACTTTGCATAGTTTGTATTACATCCCAACATAAACCTGGAGGCCATTTCGTGTATTTGGAAATCAATATCCATCGTGCCCTTGGTAACATATGGGGGCATGAATGTAAATTATAGTTCAGATGTCACAGAAGTAAATTGCTGCTGATTAAACAGTTTGGTACTGTAGACGTCTCATACAAATAATCAGCAGCTGACATATGATATAACATGAGGTCATTATAAACATTACAGAAAGTCTGGCCATATTATTCACTTACTTCATAAACCAGGATGGGTCACCATGGTACTGTCCATCATCCTTTGTGACAGCAATGCTCCCAAGCGCCACAATTGTTCTTTGGACTGCGGCCATGTCTTTTCCTGTAATTAAAATAAGGCAGTGTTTCCATTACAGAGCATTGTTTAGAATAATAAATTCCACTTTACTGAATAAGTAATACACTGCATGCTGTGAAAGTATCCCTTGAGAAAGGCAGGTCTAAAGTAGGCCTGCTAATTTATTGTCACAGTGAATTCAAATGAATGTTTGTGAACGTGAGCTATCAGCCATTAGAAACACCAATACATTATATATATTATAGACAGTGAAACATTTAAACACTGTCACATTCGCCTTTGCTTTATCCAGGAGGTAGGCAGGAAGGGCCAACCCAAAAAAACTGGCGCATTGCAAATAAATCCAGGCTGCTCACCGTATTGGATCAAATGGAAATCCCCATTTTATGGCGGAACACATTTATACAATGTTTCAGGGGGAGGGGCAAATGTCTCCCTTCATCAGGTGTACACCCGAAACGTTGTGTAAACCCGAAACGTTATGTAAACTTGTTCTGCAATAAAATGGGGATTTCCATTTCATATAACCCAGTGAGCAGCCTAGATTTCTTTGCATTGAATATATTATAAACAGTACAGTTAGGGTATTATTTTATATGTAAAGTGAACTCCTAGCTCCTCTTTTTTTGAAGCAGCTATAAAATATCTGAGCAGCAGTATATAAAAAGGAAGAAGGCAGAGTTCCGCATTACTTTAAAATACCTTTATTATGCAATGTATAAAATGTGAAAGAGAACACACAGATGGGCAATAGTGCCTTACCAGAGATAAAAATCTATTATGCAATGACAGCAAACCATGTGCTGTTTCAAGGCAAGCTGTTTAAAAAGAACAAGAGATTGTTAAGTTTTTGTTGTCATGACATGATAAGGGATTTGGTGTGTTCCTTTTTTCTTTCTGTGACATTGGAATCAGCGGACAATAAGGTGTGCACTTGATATGATAAAATGAATGTGGAAAGCTTTCTTTGCCATTCACAGGTCACCAGCGTAACCATCCATTATAAAACAGGGATAGCTTTCAGAATGTCAGCATCACATGTTCATAATCACAGTGAACATACTGAGAATCATATGCTTGTGTTTACTTTACCTTCATACAAATCTACTGTCTGGAAGATATCCGTTTTCACCACCCCATACTCCTCTGCCGCCTTTAGGAACTGAGCCACCTGTTCCATCTGCTTGAATGCCATGCTAGGGGGTGGATCTGGGATCTTGACTCGTTGGGATCCCTTTGGGTAGAGGCTGTTTATCAGCTTTGAGAGGACCTGTTAAAAAGAGATAGTGAAACATACTTTCCAACAGGTACAGAATTAACATAATAGGTTAGGATGAGGGATTTCAGTTGACTAAACTATATCTGACCCAAGAACCCCTCTGTATCTGAAACCGTTTTGTTTTGTGAAGGATGACACAAAAAAGGTCAAGAATAAATAAAAGTAACATCCGCTAAACAACATTACATCAGTCTGTTACACTGCACGTACAGAATGGCACATTTCTCAGAGCTTTGATGCTTTCTTGCATCACCATCAGATGAAGAGGAACACTCAGTAATGTAGTAGGTAGCCTACTCAATGATCTGATAAGATGAACACAAATAGAAACAATTTTATACTGTTTGCATTAGTCTTTCTGATGAATTATTTTTTATCTAGATCAGCAGTCCCAACCTTTACTGGATCAGAGATCAGTTCCCCTTCCAGCAAAGGTTTGATGGACTGAGAGGAGCAGGGAAATGGATGTTGCTGGCCACATGATGGTGACGCACTTCCTGTGCACACATCACCATCATGCGGATTGGCAGTTGGGGACCCCTGATCTAGATAATAGATGCAATATAAATGTCTATTCTTTATCAGGGTTTGAAGTTTACTCTGTTACCAATTTATGTCAAGTTCAGGTGTAACCTGGACAATAAATGTGTTTTTGGTGGGCATGGGCACTTTGATGAATAATGATTTCATGACACATGCTATTATAAGATTTAATGAGATCCAGGATTCTTAACAGCATAGGAAATCTAAAGACAAAATTAATTACAATTGCTCATTTTAGGAGGTCTCACCATGCCATTCTTCAGCCAGAACTGAAACCCAATCCTTCCTGGTTCTTCTGGCGTTCCCACTTCTTCTCCACACTGCAAACGGATCCACTGCACTAAACGTTCCTCTAGCTCATCATCATACTTTTTCTCAATACGAGACTGAACCTCACGGCTCATTCCATATGAGGGACCTTTATTAGCCATAACTGCTGGATTCTGCAATCAAACACATCTTGTGTCACAGCTACAGCTTTACTAAAGCCTAAAAACTGCACATATCTTGGTCTATTTCATGTGCAAAAATAAACATGTTATAAATGTTTAACCAGAAGGCAGACAGACACCTTCAGCAATGGATCCATGTTTTCTGGCAGGAAAAGCAGATTGCACGTGCAACTATGTTTATATGTGTGAGTGATATTAGCAGTGAGATGGATTTAGGTCTTTGTTTTGCATAAACAAACCTAAATATAAGAACAATTTTTAAATTTTAGATATAAGCACATGTCAGACTGGGGGAGCTCATTTGTCAAGGGTGAAGAAAGTGGTGTTAAAATTTTTGCATGCCCCCCCAATTGGCTGACACATACATCAGGCAAAACTGTCACTTTCACTTGACCAGAGGGACAACTACAAAATGGTTTTCACACCATACATTTTACTCTTTAAATAATTAGGCCCCAGGTGCATTGCACTATATTTTTTGATAGAAATTAGACATGACAAAAAACAGGCTCTACTTTCCATTCCCGATTGTGAGGATTGCAGTATGCATGACACAACTGATACACTAATAATGTGAACATACCACCAATAATATGAACACCTGCATTCTTAGTGGCAAGCATCTAAAGTAACTGGAGTGTTTGGAAACCAGAATTAAAACAGATTTCTTGTAACTCTTACAGGATCCACTGAAGCGTGGACACACTGAGAGATTCACTAATGTCTGGTAGGCTAGTACATTCGTAGAGGATCCATGGAAGCCTGGACTCACTGAGATATTCACTAGTGTCTGGTAGGCTGGTCCATTCACAGAGGATCCGTGGAAGCCTGGACCCACTGAGATATTCACTAGTGTCTGGTAGGCTGGTCAATTCACAGAGGATCCACTGAAGCCCAGACCCACTGAGATATTCACTAGTGTACTGGTAGGCTAGTCTATTCACAGAGGATCCATGGAAGCCTGGACCCACTGAGATATTCACTAGTGTACTGGTAGGCTAGTCCATTCACAGAGGATCCATGGAAGCCTGGACCCACTGAGATATTCACTAGTGTACTGGTAGGCTAGTTCATTCACAGAGAATCTATTACAGCCAAAATTGTTTGTCGGTATTTCATGCATACCACAATCCTCATACTGTTGAACAGGAGCACCTCCTGGCTTTGAATATTTACTCTCCACTACATTCCCAGAGTAGTAGCATTTAAAGGACAATATAAGTATTCACTTCCTTTTCTAAACAAAGATATAAGATTTTATGCACAAAGAGGCAAAAACTTTTAATTTTCATAATTCATAAATTGTCACTTTAACAGCAATTGGAAATCAAAAGGATAAATTAGCTGTACTCTTGTTTTGCTCCGAGAGGGAATGCCTGCTCAGCAAAACATTGGTGCCCAGACAGCCAGTCATATGTAGGGTTCTGGTTACTGACAGTACAACTGATTAATCTGCTGGCCAATGAACAGTTTAACTGGAATGTTTGCAGTGTAACTGTAGTGTTTACAGAAATGCAAACTACAATGTGGTGGGGGTTATGATTTGAGATGGCAGACCTGAATTTGGTGATCAAACGTTTTTCAGAAATGTATATTATTTTAACTTTTATATTTGTTAGAATATTTCATATAAATCTATTGTATAAACATCTCTATGTTTACATTGAAGCGGATATGTGGGTTTTAATGGACAGTCATGCTAGAATCCCACAGACGTTTGATTCATACACTGTATAGAAAACAGGAGAAGCTAATGCTAATTATCTACATTGCAGCTTAGAGAAAGATTGAACAGAATACAGGTAGTCCTCGACTTACAACGTTGATCCGTTCTTACATGGCGTCGTAAACCAAATTTCGACGTAAATCGGATCATACGTTCATACAGTACTGTACACCATAACAACAGTGTACAGTACTGTACTGCAAACACTTAACACGTTTGGGAGCCATAATGAAGGGTGTTATGGTGTGTAGGAGACTAATTTTCCTCGTGTAACTAGGTACCGGGTACAGTCCTGGCCTCTATACTACAGCCGCTACACATGGTTGCACGCAGTTTGACTTGCGTCGTAAAACCATGTAAGTCGGAATGAGGCGTCATATAAAACGTCGTACCCCGAAACGACGTAACTCAAGGCCGTCGTAACCCGAGGACTACCTTTAACCATTATCAGTCAAACACCACAAAATGCAGAAAGTAACCATTTGTCCATAATTTTTAGTTACAGCTGTGTATAATAAATTCTAATAAATTAAGAGCCAATATAACATAAGCCTTCCAATATAAAACCTAATAAAAACCTTGGGATGTTTAATAACCTTTAGGAAAATAATTAGTATGTTTTCAGATGCCTTCATATATTTCTTATTATCAGTAGATTTGGAACTACCATTTTGTTTGCTCTTCTAAGATTAAATTACATATAATATAGATGTTCTAGTTAAACTCTGCCCTTTAATGGTCAGTAATCATGAAAACACTGTTAAATTCTTGTTTTCAAAGGCGTAAAAAAGGCGTGTCCTTGTTTTTTATCTTAACAAATTACATTTTCTGGTTTTAAAATCCATGATCCTAAATCCATATTTTGATGAACAAATATGTCTCTTCAGATGAATGTAGATTACAGCATTTATGGAATATAAAACACACTTTTTAAATGGTAAAAACACCATGTAAAAATGGTGCTTCTTATATTGTGAAGATTACAGTTGTGTGTGTGCTCAGCCACCCCCTCCCCATGCAGTTCCTGCTCTAGCGCTTCCATTCCCTATAAAATTCTCCTGTCCCCTGCACTGAACAGCCTTGTGACCACAATCAGATTTCACCAGCGTAACAGGCTTTCTGCCTTGTCCTACCCTTCTTCACTGCCCTAACACAGAAGCATCAATGAGCAATATTTGAAGGACGACACAGCAGATGTCACAGTCTGAGTGATTGAATGTGTGACATTGTGTATATGTGTGACACTGTGTATATGTGCAATATTAAGCAAGTGCGAAATCACTCCACCCTAATATAAATATACAAAACTCTGGACATCCAAGATGCTCCAAAACAAACTATTTATACATATTTATATCTTTTATTGTTTGTTTGTGAAGAAAGCACAATAAATAGTTTGTTTTGGAGCATCTTGGATGTCCAGAGTTTAGTGTGTATATGTGTGCATGTGTGACAGTGTGTGTACATAATGTGTGCATGTGGGACTGTGTGTGTTTATGAGGGTTATTCACTAAAGTCCGAATTGTTGCGTATAGGTGTGAATTTGCCAGCTAAAGACAGTCGCAATAGGCTGCTACTGTTGCAGTTGCGTCTTTATAATGAGAATACTGTCGCAGTCGCGACTTTATTATGGGAAAATTGTCGCAATCTTAACTTTAAAAAATTGTCACGACTTTACAATGGGGAAATTTTAGCGGATTTACTATGGGAATCCACTGTTTGTGAATTCGACAGTCAAATTCGCACCTTAGTGAATAACCCCCATGTGTTTAGATGTGTATGTTCATAATCACACAGTAAATACAAAAATGAATCAGTCTAACCTTGTGCCATGTTTAGTGCTGTTTGTTTACCTAGCAATACATAATGCGGGCTAATAGACACAATGACAAATGGAAAACTATTTACTGCTTTAGACAACTGCACAAAAAAGGGCTTATCAAGAATTTCCTGCATCTTACTATTGCATCATTTTAGTTCATGTAACTTTCTATTAACCCTATATAGACAGGTTCTCATGACTTGATGCAACTACAGGTAACTGATGTGGAAAATGCATCCCAAGAAATACAATAAACAAATTCATTCATAGAATGACCGATCCTACAGTAGACTGCAACTGTGACAGCTAAGTAGAGTATTATCATTAAAATCAGACTGGTTTCCAAAACAGCAATGTGCATGATTCCATAGCATTTAACCTGTCTTAAATGTAAGAAATAAACATGTTTAAAAGTTTTATTAACAGTGGCATAACAATAGCGGTCGCAGTGGCCAAAACTGCGACTGGATGCAAAAATCTAGGGGTCCCTGCTGCCGCACAGCCAGCCTTGCAATGTCTACTTGAAAACCCAGATACTGGTAAGGTTTGTTTTACTTGGTCTAGGGTGGGGTGTGAGTTTATTAAAAAAAAAAAAAAAAGTCACCCTGGAAGAAAATTCTGAATAAACACTGATCAGTTAAAGTGCCATACAGAGTTTTTCAATTAGGTTCCCCTTCCATTACAGATAGATTTAGACATCCTTTTGATGGGAAAACTTTTCTGGCTGTGGCTATGTGACAGGACCTACTCCATAGAGAATAATGGTTTACTCCAGCCTCCAGTAGGGTAACAATTAGATGAAAAAATTTGCTTTGAACAGCTTAGTAAATAGTCCAAAATGCTGACAATACTGTGAAGCCAACAATAAGCCAGGTGCACACTGCCGCTCACAGTAACAAGAGCATATACAAGTGATAAAATGTAGTAGTAAACCACTTGTTATTTTCCCTACACTAGTAAAGTACCTAGTACTATCCCAATACTAGAAAAGTACATATTACTTTCCCTACACTAGTAAAGTATATATTACTTACCCTACACTAGTAAAGTACCTAGTACTATCCCAATACTATTAAAGTATATATTACTTTCCCTACACTAGTAAAGAACCTAGTACTTTACCTACACTAGTAAAATATATATTACTTTCCCTATACTACTAAAGCACCTAGTTAAGTCCCTATACTAGTAAAGAATATATTACTTTCCCTATACTAGTAAAGCACCTAGTACTTTCCCTACACTAGTAAAGTACCTAGTACTATCCCAATACTAGAAAAGTACATATTACTTTCCCTACACTAGTAAAGTACCTAGTACTAACACAATACTAGAAAAGTACATATTACTTTCCCTACACTAGTAAAGTACCTAGTACTAACCCAATACTAGAAAAGTACATATTACTTTTCCTACACTAGTAAAGTACCTAGTACTATCCCAAT
>WMED01003625.1:0-13465 GCA_019650415.1 Pipa parva
ATATATATATATATATTTATAGTTTTATTTTTAGGCAACAGCTTTAGTATTGGGGGAGTTGATTTGGTGCACAAAAAAGGGTTAAGGGAAGCTCGGTCTAAAAATTATCTCTTAATCCAAATAGAAATAAACCTGGTGAACTGTAATAGATTGTATTTCATGCTGACACTTTCATTCTTCTGCTGTTTTGCTTTTAAGCATCTTCCTTTGTAATCTGTTTCATTCAAAAGATGAACAGACAAAAGCACGACAAGAGAGAAAGGAGCAAAAAAGCAGCCATGTGGAGTGGCATACTACCCAGTAGAAGCTTAGTCCTGTGGCAAGCCTACTCATGCCTGGTCAACAGCAGGCACATGACACGTTGGCTGCACAAGGCTTAAAACTCAAACCTCTGGAAAATATTAAGGTTAAACATAAAAAAATGGCCAACAGCTTTAATAGTTTTCATTTCATTGTAAAACAAAATGAAACAAAATTGACCAAAAAAAAAAACAGAATAAGTGGTAGAGAAACCTCGGTTTTTATGTCATATTTTATTCTAACATGAATAATTAGTGATATATAACAAATTAATCCTATTTTCAGATGGTCATTTTGTAAAATACCATGTGCTCAATCTGTTAATGCCTGAGAATAAAATGTTGTTTGCTCTTCCTGTCTATCATATAATGAACTTAAAGGAGAGGTGAAGGATCGATTGGTCAAGGGGTGATTTGCAAGGGGGAGGAGAGAGACACTTACTGAACAGGGTTTTGCTCTCCTGCGCTGTCTCCTGCTGTCACTATCAAGCAGAGGTTGTCTGCTATGAGAAGCTCTGCGATCCTTTTCACTTCCTGCTTCCTGTTCAAACTCATTGAGCAGAGCATGCTCAGAAGCACAATTGTGATGTAAATGTGCTTATGAGCATGTTTATGTAAGTGAGGTTGAACAGGAAGTAGGCAGTGAAAACAACTGCAGAGCTTCACAAAGCAGAAATCCTGGATTGATACTGACACCAGGAGGGAGCACTTGAACCTAAATCCATGATCAGTAATTATGCCCCCCCCCCTGCAAATCATCCCTTGATCAAAAAAGCCATTCCTTCTTTTATATTTAAATATGGCAGGTGGACAATACTAATGTGAAATGATTCAATCAAAGTTGCTTAGCCCCCTTCTACTAAGTAAAGTTGTGTTTTATCTCTGAGGTTTTTTAATTTGTATGGAAAACAGCTTACATGCCTGTATCACATTATGTACTGTTGTGAGAATTACCATGGTAGTGAGGGTAGAAGGAACCCTTTTCCCTGATATACCTTTTCACTTTACTGCTTTGCAGTTTTCAGTTCTAGTTTCTAAAGGAAAGGGTTGCTATTGACATGAGGCTAATTTTACTTGTGGTTGGGGTTAAGAATCAGACAAATTGATACAAAGGACTTTATTATAGTTTTCCCATGCATTCAGTCACATACAGGAGAAATAGATTCAATGGTGCCCCACAAATCAGACATTTTAGTGATCACCCAAATTCACAAGCATGACCACCACCTCACGACAGATCAGTTTATGCTTACTGGGTTCCATCAGCAGAAGGTCGGTTGCTATATTCAGCAATGTCATGTGCCTTATGAGTTTGCTGAACATTTTAGTGAAGACAGAAGACTAATAAAATTGTTAGAATAAAATTTTGATTCCGAGTTTATGTTTCAGTAAAATTAATAGAATCTGAATAATGGAACTTACTATTTTTATTAGGCACTATTAACCTTATGCAGGGTATCCCTCAAAATTTCTGAGAATTTTTTGCTCTTCAAGCATTCACATCTACGGTCATAATTATTCAAGAAAAGCATTACAGGTGAAAAATCAGTTTAACCATATAATTTCCATTCCTTTCAGCATGTGATCATTTTCATGTTTGTTTCTCACTTCTACCCAGCATGTCATTATATCCATATCTGACTCCACTATAGAATGAATTGTACATGGCATGGATGAAAGCATGGCTCTTGTCAATTAAATTCACTCTCTCTAATGGCAAAGATTATGTATACATGGTATTAAACCAAGTATTTATGCATACCATAGTAATTATAATTTAATAACTCCATGTCTCTCATATTATGTATAAGGGAGAGAGTGATTTAATGTTATGCATTACCAGCATCTAAATCATTTAAGCATGTCTGGGTTGTTATGTCTGCATTAACCAAATCAGAACCATTGTTATATTTTTGGTTTCCCTTTTGTATGATTTGACTTTGTCTTTATGTTTCATTTTTTTTTATGTTTTCCCATTGACCAGATGCTCCCAAATCTTTATTTTCAACCACAATCATCCCCCTTTTCACCTCTGCAACGTTCACTACCACTGTATCCATGTCAACCCATGCAGCCAAATCATCATTCATCACCAAAGGTACAGTATGATTTTTTTTAAACGAAGAATAGTAACAATATGGCTTTGAGTGTAACCTGAAAAGACCTAGTATTTGTAATAGAGTCTTAGTAATAGCATCCACAGCTGTTCATAATTTGTTTGCTCTTTATCTTTATAGCGGAAGTCCATCTTGAAAGTAACTGCTAATCAGGTATCATCACTTAAACACTCATAGGGGTATTCATCAGTAAAGGCAAACTTTACAGAGGTTTAGTTATATATATATCAACCAATCAGAAGATGTCTTTTATTATTTTCTCTTTTCTTGTACAAGAGAAAGCTGAATGGTTGCTATGGGTTACTAGACCTCTGTAAATGATTCATCAATCCTGTTAATGAATTTGCCTGCTAAACTGTAAAAGATTTATTTAAAAACACTTATCACCTGGTAATGAATCCCCAAACAAGTGTTCAGAATGCCTAATAAAACATTGTTTTTAATATATCTTCAGTAGCAAAATGAGGCACTTCTGTTTTGTTTACATTGTTGACCTAACTAGTTAACTTCATATGCAAATTTAAGGGGTGAGGTTGATTTGCATATGAAATCAGCTGGTTAAGTCAGAAGGAATGTAAACAAAACATTCTGCTGCTGATTGTGTCACTCGGGTACTTTTTTAACATGAAGATCTATTGCAAAAATGTTTTATTAGGAATTCTGAACATTTTTTGTGGGCTTCATTTCCATTTGTTTTTAAAAAACAAATGGCTTCAGATCTGTTATACATAACATAAAAAAAAACCCAATAACGTTAAGCACCCTCTGTTGTAAAATAACTATTGTGCGGTATTTATTTATCCTATTGTACATGCCACTTAGTAATAATTACAGTAATTTGGTTCCTTGTTTGTATACCATATATCTTTGCTCTATTAGTAATGGGTTGGTCCATAATTAAAGTATTGTAATCTAGATTATGGTAAGTAAGAGTCTAGACTAGGGCGAAATGTATTAAAATCGGTAAATTACCGATATCGCCATGGCGGAATTTTACTGATATTGATATCGTGATATCGAAATTTCAGCCATTCTTCCATTGAAATCAATGGTTCGGCCAAAATTTGATATTGGTAAAATATCGATATCACAATATTGGTAAAATCCCATTCGATATCACGATATCGATGCTATCGGTTTTAATAAATTTCGCCGACTTAGATGTAGCTCTGAAGAGTTCCAGTGAAAGCCTACCCTGTGTATGTCCAACACAAGTAATGAGTAAGATTTAGTTATAGGTGTTGTAAGTAGGATATCAATCTGTTCCAAGCTTCAACATGAGATTTTAAATACTAGAAGCCCTAAATAGTAGATTGATCAGAAAAACTTTTCTTTTAAAATTCATTTTTTAATAGATTTACCGAAACATAGATAAGTTTCTTTTTATTATATTTGCAAATTACATTTTCCATACCAGAGATAGAATAAATCCTATCATTATCAAACTAAATTCAGAATAAAAAGCTAAGTTAAAATACTAGTTAATCCACAATAAACAAAATGTATTTTCTACTTTATGTGGGAAAACATGCTTTCTATACAATATATATCTTTGTGCTGCTGATTATGGTATACAAGCACTATAAAAAATATTCAATTGTACGTAACAGTCATGCAATGGGTTACTAATGGGAACACACTACCTACACAATGAAAAATGGTTTGATGAAATGGCAAGCTGTTGTGATAAACTTAAATGTCTTGTTTTAGCCATCTAGGCTTACTGGAGATTGGCGTGGTTTCTCAGGGACAAAATGCAGGCTCAAAAATGAAATGTCAGCCTGGAAAATTACCAAGAAATAATTGAATGGCTTCTATGTAACATAAGGAAAGATTTCTAGTGAATACTTTTAAGAACAGAAAATAAAAAAACACAGTTGTTTCCTAATAACTGTTCTTTTCTTTAAAACTTGTAAAACATTACGTAGACAAAGAGAAAATGAATGGCTTTCACTCCCTCTTGTGCTGTTGCACTTTCGGTCTTTTTAATGATATAAATGGCCACCCGGGATGACAAACCAATGTATTCCTAATAATATGATTTCTTTAAATTCCTTTTATTTTATTTTTTTAATTTAAGTAACAATAGGTGTAAAGGTTATTTCAGCAAATTCTTACACAGTCTACAGATGTAGCTGCATAGAATTCAGCATCTAAGACTTTGTGGTGGGGTTAGTTTTGTAGCATTACAACCATTTCAGGAGACTCACCAACAGGTGTAATCATTAACCCATAGTAACCAATCAGCAGTTATAATTTACTGGAATATGGAACCCTCAGTAATAAAAAAACAACCTTTAATTGGTTGTTATGGGTCATTACACCTCAGTAGGGTTTTCACATTCAAATGAGTAAAATGAACACTGGTATTTAAAAAAAAAATAAATTAAGGTAATGTAAGAGGCAAAAGTGCTAAAATGCATGTTTAACATTTGAAGGTTAAAAAACATTTATAAATAAATTCCTGCAAGGTTCAACCATATTATAGAAAGCAGTCCTTAATTTGTTTTGTTTAGATCGGCCATTGGTATAAGAATGGATTGAGGGAAGGAGGAGCTGATTTGTAGTACTTCCATATGTATTGTATGACCTGATGTTCCCTGACATTTTGAGGTCTTTTCTATTAGGTGTTGCTGTTTTGTGAAAAGCAGTGGCTTGCCTCTGATCTTAAGCTTGTTTAAAACTCTGTTTTGATCCCCTGCCAAAGTTACTAACTAAATTTGTCTGACCATCCCTGCCTTTGATGCTCCTACATTTTGAAGTTCTCAGCTTTGTTCTCTGTATCTGCTAAGTTGCTGTTCACAAACCTTGATGGCACTGACTTTCCCTTTGGCTATTAGTGGCTTCCTGCACCTATCTCCACACTGAGCTCTAAATAATGCTTATTATTATGGCTTACCATAATGCTAGTTCTTGGCCTTGTTGCTACTCCTTCTCTACCCATAATACCCTTTGAAAGGGAAACCAGTAGATTTTGGTTCAGACTCTTCCTGCAAATTGCTAAATAGTAGAAGTGTCCCTTTTCTATCTCATCTGTGACTCCAGTTGCTATCCTATAGGAAAGAAGAGAATATTTCCTTTTTGGGTTGGTGATTAAGAGGGAAGGCAAAATGTGGAATGAAAGAATGATAATGAGAGAAGATAGGATATTACATTGCTGTGCTTCAGTTCTGACAAGCCGGACAAATAAAAAAATGTAATTCATTCAGCTGGGTACCGCATATGGATAGGAAATAACTCTTGTTTACAGAGGAATTGTTCCCAACAGTAAATTAAAAATAGCCATAAATAACCCAAGTAGTGTTCTAGGAGCTTTCAAAATGTTACATGTATACCATAATCATAAAAAGTATTGTTTTCCCAGAGAAGGAAGAAAAAAACAAATGTCAAAGCTTACATGCATGAGCAAAATTTGTAAGAAAATCCACTTTCAATAAAAAAATCCACAATCCATAAATCCCAAATCCCCATTTGCATTCACCTTATAGCAAAGATCATTGTCTGGTTGGGTGAAACCCTATAAGAAAAAAATATTTGCTGGTGTTTTTGATTGTTTGTGATTTCAATGTGCTCGGCAGGTATTATTGGTGAATAAAATTAATTTTACTGAGCTTGTGTATAACGTATGGTTTTGTCTGCTGACCTGGAAAAAGGTCATCAAAATGAACTCTATTACAATCCATTTATGATCTCATTAAGATTTACATATTAAAAAATGATCATCATTAACTTACATATTTTACACATGCTTTTTAAAGCTTTTTTTCCCCCTCTTTACCATAAATTTACCAGCTTCTTTACAATATATGTCAACTCAACGGCTTCATGATAAAAATCCAATTATTTATAGTGAACTCATTCTGACTTTCAAAAGCACTTTACCCAGTTGCATTTCCCTTCAACTCTTTACTTTTGCATCCATTTTGCTTGAGATCGTAACTCAGATCATCTCGCTATTTCCCAGTGCAGACCAAATTAAAAGGTTAAAGGATGAGTATGCTCAGTGAGATCAAACGCAGAGAGATATAGTTTCTCTGTGGAATGAGATCTGGTTTATTCATTGACAACACACACTTTTTATACTTTATCCATAAGATAGAAAAAAGAGGGTACAGTTCCACATGGGACAGATTATAACTTCTCCAAAACTTTTGGTTATTAGTTATAATTCTCTAACTCTATTGGTTATTAGTTAGATAAGTATTACAAACATCTAAATACATATATAGTATGGGCTTTAACTTACAGTCAGTTAAGCTCTAACAATGTTATTCTTTTGAAAGTATTCAGAAGGCCATCACTTAGATAAGCCAGGCACCTCTTTTCTAAGTTCCGATTCACACTAGCATAATTGCTCTAGAGTATTTTATGAAAGTGCCTCCCAAAAATACACTGGCAAATTCAGACCAGCATATATTCTTGAGGCACTCCCCTATCTTTCTTACCCGACATAGTGTGAATGCTTCCTTGGCATTCATGGCTCCTCCTATCTAGCAGCATTTTGTGTGTGGTGCATATATGCAGGCAAAAATGCGACATGAAGCGTTCCATACGTTACGTATGAGCGCCATACACTAGTGTTGCCGGCACAAGGTAAGTCTTATAGATTTACACGGTGCAACTTTTTTGTTTTTATGTGTGGTGTATATTCAACACTCATAAAAACACCAGGTGAACCTAGCCTAATCCCCCTTCATGCCAATCGTAAAAAAATGTGATATCTTATTTTTCTCAAATTCCGTAGGCAAGGTTACAGCTATAACTAAAAGGTAACATAAAGTTTAAGATGGTGAAGCTAGAGATAAGATGGATACTACAGAACTATCATGGCTGACATTCCAAATGTCCTTCCATTACATGTTCCTATTCCTCTCTTCTGTTCCTCACAGACCAATCATTTTTGTACACCACTCAGGTGATACCTAAACGTATAAATAAGATTAAAGGCCTTTAAGGAAATCCATTTATAGGCTTTGGAAGAGCTTGATGACTCAAAATGGAGAAGAGGTGCTCAAAATTTATTAGGAGATTTCCATGATTTTATCATCTGAAAAAGTGGAAAGAAATAAGCCTGCAAGTAATTTGGAAGGCACTGAAGTTTTAGATAACAACAAAATACATACCATGTAAAAATTTTGGCGAGGTTAGACCTATTATAGCTATCAGGGAAAATGTTCACCAACATTATCATTTTATAGATTTGCTACATTGATACATAATGTAATTTGTAATGTATATTGGCACATTACTGTTCTAAGACTAACCATCACCTGTTTGCTTTGCAGTCTAGTCTGCAAAACCAAAAGTCTTATTATTCATGAATACATTACAAGACTCCTCCAAGGCTCTGTTGAGACCGTTTTCATGAAAAAAGTTCTACTGCCTAGTTATCTACTATTATGCAGAATCACAGTTTTCCTTTTATTTGTTTATCAGTCCTTTTTGGTCTATCTTGAAAGTGGCAAAAGGGTGCAAATAAGATACCAAAAATATAACTATACATTAATTATATAATCAGACATTCAGGCATTTGATTAGGCCTTGATGATCAACAATGTCCAATTCAAACTTAATATACATTAATAATGAATATACTGCACATTTTTTTTTCCATTCTACACCTTATTTATAGTGATTTATTCACTTTTTTACTCCTCCTGTAAAAAACAACAATAATTCAGTATCATGTGAGAACCATACAGAGGTAAGGATTGAGTGTAACAATAAATAAACATGCTTAATGTTTACAAGTATAACTTGTATGATGATCTGGGCAGCTTATTTTATAGATATTTAGTTTAAACATGATGATAATAACCTATGACTAATAATTTTTCCAGTTATTCTTCTGAAAAAAAAAGCATACACTAAACATATTAAAGACCATTGGAACTTTACAGAGAAGGGTGATTATAAAGATATCAAGTCACAAGGACAACTTATGAAGTATGCATATTCACTGTCATAGGGTTGATCCACCTTTTAGGCAAAATTTACTAAATTTGAAAAGGTTGTTTTCTAAAAACGGGCATTTGGGACAAACATGTTGATAAATATTTCTTGATTTTTCAGTTTTTTCCAATCAAAACATTTTGATCAAATTGTTTCAATAAATTTTTTTATTTTTTATGGAAAAGAAACCAAAGTATTTAAGAAAAAAAGATCAAAAAATTTCAATCAAAATTCTTTGATCGGAAACAAAATTACTTGAAAAATATTGATCAAAATGTTTCCACCAAATGCATATTTTTATAATGAATAGACTTGAAAAGGTCGAAAGCGACCTTTTTGAGTTCAGTAATTTTTGCCTTTAGACTGCTAAAATAAACTCATATAAATATGGTATTTGTCTTGTTTTAGCATTGCTATAATGGCTGCCCTCTTCCCATTTATTTCAGGATATTGGATTGAAACCCATAGATTTTCTACTTCTTTGGTCATTCAATTAATTTGTTGGCTGGGTCAGTCTAGCAGCTGTAAACAGATTTATTTGACAAGCCAGGTTGGATTTCTTTCATGAAGTCTCATAAAAGAGCTATTGATGCTGATGATTTGTGCTTATATCAGCAAAGATAGTTGATGCAAAATGTCTAATACAAATATTGCTTTAAAGGGGCACTATAGTACCGACATACATCTAAAACTCCTTTATACTAAGCTAATTGCTGACACAAATAGTTGAAAAAACATTTAGGGAATAAATGTTTCCCTTAATTAGTTTTCCAGAGAGCTGACATTTTCCTCCCTCTCCCCTTTCTGTTCTTCATGAGAAGAAAAAGCTGCCTGACTGCTATTGGTTAAGCAGTATGCTGACCTTTTGGCCACATAAATTAAGTTGGATTGCAGGATATTACAGAGGGAAAGATGACTTGTGTGAAGGCATTAAGTAGTAAATAGGGCAAAAATGTTTGGGGGAAGGAAGATACCTTTTCATGGAAAACTGGCCAGTACACATCACAGACACACACATTTTCTAGTGCAGGAGTTTATTAATGCTGCCTACTCAATCATTCTACATCACATGAAACAACTACTGGGGAGAAATGCTTCTCATTAAGGTATAGTACTGCATATGTAAAGATGTAATTTGTCTAAAATTTCCCTTTAATTAAACCTCTTCCATGTTTTATGCTGAATTCATTTGTAGATATTTTTTCAAAGTTATAGATAAAATTGTTGACATTTTACTAATAATTTGAAGCATATTTTAGATTCAAGCGCATGAAAAAAAAATACGTGATTTTCCTATCCTGTAGAAGAGAGTTTTATTAAACCATTATTTGCTTTGCACAGTAGTGTTCCTAATGCTAACAGCTCTAAAGCACCATGCACAGAATGATATATATAACACATAAAGAATTGTACTTGCATTAATTATAGAATACATGAACTGGAGGAAAGACAGACTCACATACCTCATCAAATTAACACTTAAAACCTATAGAGTGGAACACATCAGACTAGAAAATAATAATGTATTGTCAAATGCTGGTCTCTAGAGAAGATGTTGTATCAGAATTACAAAGCAGCTTTATTTCATAGGAAATCCTTTCATTGATAGGTTATGTGATGTTATGTGATGAGAAAGGTAGCCATGACAACTTATTTTTTTAACAGAAGCTTTATGACTACAGAGATCAGTTTTTGGATAGTGAATTTGTCCTGATCCCACTGCATCCAGATAAATAATGTATTCTCCATGTAATGACTACAATTTACAATAACAATTGATACAGTTATCCTTACAACTTCGCACTCTAATACAGACAATTCATTTATCATCTTGGAATGCCAACTGAGAATCACATGCACAGGAGACTTCCAATCTACTCACAAAGACAGTGCAGACCTGACTTTTACATCTGGTAAATACAGAGCACAAAAGCTTTAGTGGGGAATTTGGTGCATATCCCGATTCCAGATGCTACAGTCAACACGGCTCTGTATTTACATGTTTTTTTGTTTTGTTTTTTGCAATGATAAAGTTAATTAGTCAGTGAAAATTATATATTTGCTCATTTTCCTAATTCCACAGAAAAATGCAGGAAATCTATCATTTAAAAAAAAAATTCAACCCGGGATTTTACTACCTGCAGACGTTTGAAAAGCATTAAATGCACAGAACTGAAGTCTATGTAAAATGGACAATAAATACAAATAAAATAAGCTAAAGTGAACTGAGCAGAGAAAATGAATTATACATTTTTTTTTTTTTGCAGAATAAAAATGAATACAAATGATAATTGTATCCCTTTAAAAATATATTAGAAGTCTTGAGGCAAGGATGGAAAACTATAGAAAAATTAACATAAAACATGCATAAAGTTATACCTAATTTAAAACATCACAGAGCCAGACTGATTCTGCTTATTCATTTATCTATATAGCACTACCATTGTACACAGCACTTTACAAAGATTTGTCATTCACTTCAGTCTCTGTCCTGTAGAGCTTACAATCTAGTTTCCCTATTCAGGGACACACACACAAACACAGATGTATGTTTTTGGATTGTGGGAGTAAACTGGAGTGCCCAGAGGAAACCACACAAGTGCAGGGGGAACACAAGTTGGGTTTGTTCACTAAGGTGTGAATTCGACTGTCAAATTCTCCAAAAGCGGATTCCCATAGCCAGAGGCAGCTCTGGCCCTCTTAGCACCCTAGGCGCACCCCATCCCGACCTGCCCCTCCCTCGCGACACCCGCCCCACTGGTGCCCCCCCTCATGACACCCCCCGGCACCCCACGTGCCGGCCAGCCGGCTGGGAGGTTACTGTAGCCGCAGCTGCAGTAACCTCCCAGCCAGCACTGTAAAAAAAAAAAGAAAAATGCTAGGGGCGTCCCCCTGGGCAGGCGGCGCCCCTAGCATTTGCCTACTCTGCTTAATGGCAGAGCCGGCACTGCCCATAGCAAATTTGTGACAATTTCCCCATTGTAAAGTCGCAACAATTTTTTCAAATTAAGATTGCGACAATTTTCCCATAATAAAGTCGTGACTGCTACAATATTCACATTATAAAGACGAGATTGCGACAGTAGCAGCTTTTTGCTACTGTCTTTATCTGGTGATTTCGCTCCTATATGCAAAAATTCAGACTTAAGTGAATAACCACCTTTTAGTCTGCCCCCTGTTGTGTCTGCCAAGCCTATGATGCAGCCTTTGACTGTGTACATATAAGCTGTGCTGAGCCTATCAGCAAGGTTTACACAGAAGTGCCAGTTAGAGAGTGGAAGAGGTGATCTTAAACCACTTGATCTCTACACTGTAGGAATTCTTAATTCAGATGGGCAAAATTTATTAAAGTCATTAGGACTGCTCTCGGTCTTTCTGAGTTTATTGCGCGAGATCGCGCTTTGTTCCCAATTGAGTTTTCCTATCTTGAATTTTCAATAAAAGGTAGCCATACTACTAATGTAAAGTATGGCCACCTTTCCATCAAAAATTTTGATAAAAAAACTCACGCTGTAATTTCGCAGGAATAATGCAAGATCTCGCTTGATAAACTTGGAAAGACCGAGAGCAGTCTTAACAACTTTAATAAATTTTGCCTAAATCTGAGTGTATAAAAGGGAGATTTCTGGCAGCACAAAGGTAAACTATCTTAACAAAGGGATTTAGCATGCCAGACAGCCTGACTTCATCTCCACTTTAATAAAAAAGCCAGCCAAACTACATCCTTACTCCACCTGTAATGCCCACACTATACAAAACTAAGTGCGGATCAACCATATATTCTTTCAGTATGTATGCCTAAAACTATATCTCCGCTCAATATACACAAATAACTAATAACTCATCATATGCCTTTAAATCAGTAAGAAGCTATTGATATAAATGGTTTGACTAATACTCCAAGTAAATCTGGTCAAACCCACATCATTTTCAACTGTTCCACCTTTTTGAGATATATATGGTATAATAATATCCAAAATATACCATAAACAGAAGATGTACCAAAACAGCATGATGCCACATTTATGTTGTTAAGATAACTGCTGGTCTGAGCAACACCTAAAAATGCATTTTTATTGTCACTTTTACCAAGCAGCTTGGGAAACTCTGCTTTGACAGTAAATGTATCTGTTCAAACCAGAGATGTGGGTTTTTAAATTGAATGTTCGGCAGTCAACTAAGGTTTTCCTTTTTGACATAGTGCTATGTACTATCTCTAAAAAGTTGCAATACTTTATAAACTTAGTTAGCCCCTTGCCTCATGGTAACATCATCTCAAATATATATTGCATAAAGAGTGTTGGTGAATAGTTCATGTTGCCATTGTAGGGTGACAAACTGATCATAATGAAATATTCATTAATGTGCAGATATATTCATTGATTAATAGTGGAGCCACACATCATCAGCACATTGACAAAGCAAATCATGGAAAGGGAATTTAAAAAAAGTTGACCTGGGGCATATGTGTGATTCCGCAGCCCTTTATGAAATCTTTTTTTATCTTACACTACTGAATTTGGGTTTTATTCTTCATGGCGTTCATTTTTTATTATGAGTAAAAAATTATATCAATCAATATTTGAACACCCCTAAAGAGAACACATGTTATGAATGAATATTAGAGAGGATGTAAATATAATCTAAGTAAAGTGCAAAATTGTATGCATATACTGTATATTACATTTAGATTTGCAGTTTTCCAAGTTCACTTAAAATCCACTTATCCAATTACATTTCATTTGCTCTGGTGTGTACTGTTAGGAAACATTATTTAAATAATGTACTGTATACAAACTAGCTGCATGTTTGAAAATGGTATTAAGTGTCTTCTGAATCACAAGCTGCGACACTTAATCAGTTGATAACAGATAAGAAGCCCCAATGTTTCAAAGCAATGTGCTTCAGAACTGTCTCCTCCACTATAAATCTCATATGCTCATTATTCATAGTGGGAGAAAAAGTTAATGTAGCTGTAAATCAGCCTTCTAGAGATGAATATGGGATAGAGAAACTATCAACATATGTGATGACTCATTATTTTGAAATGACAAATTTCAGAGCTGGATCACAGATTGTGGCACAGTAGCAAGAAAA